>CM038677.1:318004617-318225878 GCA_021605205.1 Aegilops longissima
ATTCCACCAAAATATTGATGAAACTCTTGAGAGAATGAATTAAATCATGAAGAACCACCATGAAGAACTCCGGTAACAAAAAGGATGATGAGATAAAATGAAGGATGAAAGAATAGATGAACGTTGCGATGATTTAGATGGAGGTTCCGACGAAATGGCTGAGGAAATTGAACTCCGGAAAAGAAAAGATGAAAACATTTGGAAATAGAATTTATTCCTCAAGAACAAACTCCGAAAAAGATTAATCACTTGGATGAAATAAGAATAAGATTTATTGTATACTTATCCTTCATCAAATTAAATTGATGACAAGAAATGGATTTTGCATACTACTTATTCTCGATGAAAAGGATTGAGAAGTGACATAACGCAAACTTGGGAAGGACTTCATGAATCACCGGTAGGTTGAAAAGAACGAATGAATTAAAATGATAGTGAAGGAAAAAGAATCTTGAACGAACCACCGTAAGAATTCGGACATGACTGATGAAAGAGACTGAATCACCGGGAAGAATTAGAAGAACAAATATGCTTGAGGGGATATAGATGCAAAAGAACAAAGAGATCATGAGCTGAATAAAGAACACTTGAACGAAGCACCGGGATAATTGGATAACGGTAACTGAAATGTGAGGGCGAAGAATTCTTCTGGAACGATGGCCTCCGGTGAAAACAAATAGAAAACAACTCCTGAAATACTCCGGATGGATGAAAAGAATTGCACAACTGGAAACAACTAGATAGGATAACATCAAGCTAGCACCATGAATCTCCGGGGAAACGGACAAGATTTAGAGGAAAACTCTTCTTCGGTCTTCAAATGTTAAGAATGACGATGAGAAACAACACCAAAATAACTGAGGTACTCCGGTAGAATGAAAAGCAAAGGGGTTGAGTCAACAACGAAATGAGTTGAAATTGGTCTTGGAAAAGGCATGTGACTGATGAAATTCATTCTTACATCAAACTTCGAAAAGAATTAAGAATGGCTCCGGAATAATTAGAAGAGTCAGGTAAGATCCTGGGAAAAGACCTGTGGGTTAGGGCCCACTAAAAGAAAACACCGTTGGGAAAAGGGATGTTGAACAGATAGATGATGCACCGGAACAATAGAAATATTTGAATGAGGTGACAACCTCGAATTAATTGGAACACAGACGAATCTCCTGAGATGTCTTCGGAACTCCGGAATGATAAACTAGCGAGAGACGAACGAGCAAATGGAAATATTTGAGCTGAGGGAAAGAATATGATCGACAACGAAGAAAACTTGAATTGTGTGCACCGGAAAAAAGAAAGGGATGAAGACTGACGAACGAGACGAGAATTCACCGGTTGAAATAATTGAGGGAAGACTGAAGAGACTCCACACGAATGAAATTGATGGTCGGAAGAAAACTCAAACTCCGGGAAGAAAAGGGGTGGGAGGGCGGTAAAACAAAGACAACATGGAAGGAGAAATCGACGAACAACTTGAAGAGAAAACACCGGTTGAAATCATTGAGAAGAGAGAGCAAAAAACTCGCACGAGTAGAAGGATACTCAATACCGGACTCCGGTTCCGACAAGAAAAAGGGGTGGGTGGGTGGGAAAAAACAAGGACAACTTCGAACAAGGAAAAACAACGACGTCGGAGGAAGAACTGAGGATTGAACTTGCAAAACGAAGAAGGTCGAACCACCATGACGAGAAATGCACCGGATAAAAAGAGCTGAGGAACAACTACCGGAAAACCAACTGCGTGATCCTAAATAAAATTTGAAGGGGAAGAGAAGTAATTCAAAACACCTACGTCAAGATTTCTCACCAGAGCGATGAAGGGGCTGAGGAGTAAAAAGAATTCCTACTCTCTGATATAACTAGACTCCGAAAATAGTTTTTTTCTAGACTCAACAACGGCCAAACTACACGATCAATCAAGGGGGCTCCTAGGGTCGGTCGAGGCTCTGATACCAACTTGTCACGCCCAATATGCGACCCTATCCAAAAGGAACTCGACGGTCCCACCAAGGATAGACCCGCATATTGAAACGCTTTTGCAAGGTGGATATCATTACCTCAACATTACATAATAGTGGGGATACATACATAAGGCACAAATGCCACAAGAATACATCAACATCATACAAGATCCACATCCGACTACGGATGAAACATAAACAGAAACTCAAACAATATCCACCCTGCTAGCCCAGGCTGCCGACCTGGAACCTATCCCCTGATCAAAGAAGAAGCAGAAGAAGAACTCCAACACAAGCAAACATCGCTCTCACGTCATGATCATCGCAAACCTGTACCTACAACTGGTGGTGTAGTAATCTGTGAGCCACGAGGACTCAGCAATCCCATTACCATGGGTATCAATACTAGCAAAGCTTAAGGGGAAAGGAAGGGGTAAAGTGGTGAGGTTGCAGCAGCGGCTAAGCATATATGGTGGCTAACATACGCAAATGAGAGCGAGGAGAGAAACAAAGGAACGGTCGTCAACTAGTAATGATCAAGAAGTGATCCTGAACTCCTACCTACGTCAACCATAACCCAGGAACCGTGTTCTCCTCTCGATTAACCCCGAAAAGAGACACTCACGGTTACGCACACGGTTGGTGTATTTTAGAAGAGTTTGCTTCAAGTTTACTACAACCGGATATTAACAAATTCCCATCTGCCACATAACCGCGGGCACGGCTCTCGAAAGTTTTACCTGCAGGGGTGTCCCAACTTAGCCCATGATAAGCTCTCGCAATCAACGAAGGATATTCCTTCTCCCGGAAGACCCGATCGAGTCTCGGAATCCGGCTACAAGACATTTCGACAAAGAATAAAACAAGACCAGCAAGACCGCCCGATGCGCCGACAATCCCGATAGGAGCTGCACATATCTCGTTCTCGTGGCAACACCGGATGAGACAGGCTACGAGTAAAACCAATCCTCAAGTTGCCCCAAGGTGGCCCTTGAGTGGCTCGGTTCGAACCAGCACTTAGAGAAGCACCGCCCGGGGCTAAATAAAGATGACCCTCGAGAGAGCGACTCCCAAGGGAAAAGTAGGTGGTGGTGAGGCAAATGGTAAAACCAATGTTGGGCCTTGCCGGAAAAGTCTTATTCAAAGCGAACTGTCAAGGGGGTCCCATAAATCACCCGACTGCGTTAGGGACGCAAAATCCGGGAACATAACACCGATATGACGGAAACTAGGGCGGCAAGAGTGGAACAAAACACCAGGCATAAGGCCGAGCCTTCCACCCTTTACCAAGTATATAGATGCATTAATAAAATAAGATATATTGTGATATCCCAACAAGTAAACATGTTCCAACAAGGAACAACATCTCCATGTTCCAACAAGGAACAAACTTCATCTTCACCTGCAACTAACAACGCTATAAGAGGGCCTGAGCAAAGCGGTAACATAGCCAAACAATGGTTTGCATAGGAAAGGTGTCAAAGGTTAGAGGCTGACATGGCAATTTGGGATGGCTTGATAAACAGGTAATAGGTAGCGCAGCATAGCGATAGAACGAAGCAACTAGCATAGCAATGATAGTAGTGAGATCCAGGGTAGCGGTCATCTTGCCTGAAATTCCGCTAGGAAGAAGAACGAGTCCATGAAGAAGACGAACGGATGAAGCCGAACCAAGCGTAGGCGCACGAATCCTCACGATCGCAACGAAACAGGAACTAACAAGAAGAAGCACACAATATAGTAAACACACCACACATGAACAAGACATGATGCACAACCAAGCATGATGCATGACAACACTACATGAAGCTACTCATGGCAAGAGATGATGCAAACAAGAGCAACACATCAAGGCAAGTTTAAATGAGGTCGGAAGCAACATAGAACAAATCCGGTAAGTCCTCATATGCAATTTTAGAAATTGGTCCAGATCTGAATAAACCTTATGTTCAAGTTGTTAAATAGCAAGTTAAGATGCACCACGATGATCTACACGAAATTCTAGTCAAGTTACATATAAAGTTCATTAGATTCGGAGCTACGGTCTAGAAGATATGAGCAAAACAAGTTAAACATGGCATTGATGCAAAATGCACCCAAACATCAAGCAAACACCTCAAAACAAGGATGCAACATGATAATATGAAACTACATGCAAAATCAAGCAAGTTTCATATACAGCACACTCAAAACGGAGCAACGGTTCAACAAATACACCCTATACAAGACATGGCAACAATCTGTCCAAAACAGCAACTAGGCATATTGCAAGCATAAAAACAACATGCTACAGCATCTTAACATAATAACAAAAGGCATGGGCATGATGTACAGGTAAAGCATTACAAAACATGAACACTGAGCTATCTCCAGAAATCACTATAACATGCTCAAAATGACATGGCAAGATTGCAAATAATAACAGTTTCAGACTTTGCAGAAAATAACATCAGGTTGCAATGTTTAGAGCTATCAAACAACATGCTACAGGAACTTAACATGGCAAACAAAGGCATGTCATGAATCTACTAATTGCATAGAACAAAAGTCCCTTACTGACCATGAGCCAAAAAGGATCAGAAGGTATGATTGCACCCATGTAAACATGGCAAGTTATATTACAGATTTAAACATGGCAGGAACAACAATAAGTAGGCATGTTGGTGAGCTTGAACCACTCACCACAGAGAAATACATGGCATGGCAAGGCAACCAACAGTAAGAAGACATGGCATAGAAGATATACATGGCAAGAACAACATCATAGCATTCAAGGATCAACTACAACAACCTTGGCAAAATTGAATAACATGTAAACAATCTGCCAGGAAACATTTTATAGCAAAAGTAGAGCTCGATTGACTCAAGCTATGGCACTCCATAATTGCAAACAAGGGCATGGATGTATAGATAAAGACATGTATAACAAAACATCCTTACTGAAGTATCTCAAAATATGCATGGAACTCTCTGTAGCATCAAGTTAACATGGCATAAAATATCAGCAAAACAGGGCTGAAATCAGCAACATCAGGAAGCCTAGTTTGCATGCTTGTGCTAGTCACCACATAGATCACAAAAATACATGGCATATACCCCTGGAAAGATGGCATGTCATATTACAAAACACATGTAGGACTCAAGTTCATAGGATGCACACATCAATCATGGCAAAAATGACAAAAGTGCATGTTCTGTTAAGAAACAGAAACTAACATCACATAGCACTCTTCTAACAGCATTTCGGGCATCAAGATGAGCTCAAATGAAAATGATGCAATGAGATGAAATGATCTACTCTTCGAGATGAACAATTTGACATATTACACGCACGAAACGGAGCTACGGATGCAGAGTTATGATGCGATGAAAATGCAACCAAATATGCAACAATTTCGGGGACTTAAGTGGATTTTACCCTCCGAAAAAGTCAACGGGACGGAGTGGTGCGGGATGGCGAGATCCGGGACGGAGGCATGGCCGTTTGGTTCGGCGAACGGGTGGATCTCGTCCACCCGCGGCGGATCTGGCCGGAGTGGACTCCGGCGAGGGCGGCGGGGCGGCTCCGGCGAGGCGGAGGCGTGGGGCGGCGGCCGGAGGAGGCGCGGTGGATCCGGGACTCGCGGGCGGAGGAGCTCGCCGGCGGGCGCGGGCGAGGCGGCGGCGCGGCCGGGCGCGGGCCGGCGCGCGGAGGCCTCATGCGGCGGAGGCGACCTCCGGCGAGCAAGCGTCGTCCCTGGATGGCCGGATCATGGCGCTGGAGGGACGGTCGGACGGGCGGCTTCGGGCGCAGGAGGAGCAGGGGTCGCCGGGCTGCTTTCCGGCGGCGGCCGGAGACGGAAGCGGCCGGAGACGGAGGCGGCACGCGGGCGGAGGAGCTCGGCGAGAGCTCGGGCCGAGGCGGCGGCGGCGTGCTGGCTCTGGCTGAGCCCGATCCGGCCCATGGGCCGCGCGGTGGAGGACGGCGACGTGCCACGTGGCGGCCCGGGAGCGGCTGGGGCGCGGCGGCGGACGTGTCCGGCCGGGGACGGACATGTCCGGTGGCGGCGGAGGGCGATTTCTAGGGTTTAGGGGGGGATTTCATCCGCGAAAATGAAGGGGGAGGACCTAGTTTTATAGGTAGAGGGAGCTAGGAGAGTCCAAATGAGGTGCGGTTTTCGCCCACGCGATCGTGATCGAACGACCGAGAGCATGGAAGGGAGTTTGGTGGGTTTTGGGCCACTTTGGAAGGGGTGTTGGGCTGCAACTCAAAGAGGGCTTTGCGGTTACCCGGTTAACCGTTGGAGTATCAAACGACCTCCAAATGATCCGAAACTTGACAGGCGGTCTACCGGTGCTATACCAAGGCCGCTTGACAAACCTCGGTCCATTCTGAGACCGTTTAATACCCGCACACGAAAAGAGGTAAAAGGGGGCGCCGGGAGACATAGGAGTGCCGGATTGCAAAACGGACAACGGGGAAAATGCTCGGATGCATGAGACGAACACGTATGCAAAATAAAATGCACATGATGACATGATATGAAATGCAGATGATGACATGGCAAAGTGCAACACACAAGCAAATGACATGGCAAAGACGACGAATAACTGACAAACACCTGGCGCATCGAACCCGGGGCGTTACATTTGGCAATAAGGAAAAACAAGCACAAGGTAATTAACATATTCATAAATGTAATTAGCATATATTTCTGCTTGTTAACACAACTTTGAGTGCTTGTACTGGTTGTTCAGAGTAATAGAAGAATATTTGAAGAAGGACCAACCCATGCTCAAGTTGAAGAAACACCAGTTTATGGTCAAGCCGAAGCAACATGAGTTCATGTTCAAGATGAAGCAACACCCGGTCAGGTTCAAGATGAAGCAACACATGTTCATGTTCAAGCTGAAGTAGATACAACAACGGGTGCGCATGTTGTATTCCAAGCACGTGATCCTTTTCATGGGTTTGACATAGAAGAAGTTGCCTCACAACCAGCTGCTGCTAACAACGGAGAGAAGCTGCCAGTAATGAGGGGATCAGGTTCAGCAGGGGGCAGGTTCATGGAGTACTTCACTGCCAGTGGCTATTATTGAAGAAAATCCTGTGTCGGAAGGCCTTTTTTCTAAATGAAAAGTTTACATCTTTATGAAAACTGACTTTTAAATGTCAGGTTTATGTAATCAAAGCTAGACTTGGATGGATGCTTATGTTACATTACATATTTGGGGGATCTAGGCACACTGACTTGGAAATTCTGTAGCTTTTTGTTCAATTCTATAGCTATATGCAGTGTGACAGACAATTCTGTAGCTTTTGCTAATATGTCAAAAACTTCATATTTCAGATAGTACAGATAGCACATAACTTGGTTCAGTTTCATATATTCAGATTTCACACATACCAGCAAATTACAATCACTAGATTACACTTGAGTAAAATCTGTAGCTATTCACTGCAGAAATCTGAAGAAACATAGCACAAACACAGCAGCCAAAAAATTGCTTGCAGTGAAGGCCATGGCATGTTTCTGCATGGGGCTGCAATAGATCGCAGCTTCCTGGATGCATGGATCTCTGCGTTCTTATGCATGATACAGCCAGCCAGGTAGAGCAGCGCTGCTCTTATGCTGGTCTATTCCTGGATGCAATGGCTAGCCAGCTAACATCTAGAAAACATGCTTGTATGCAGTGCTAACAGCTAGTCAGCTAATGTTACATCACTGTAATACAGTAGTTTTTCAATACTTTTGTTTTTGCAACACCTTGCTATCAAAATCCCCTAGAAATTATAGTCCATATTAGCACAAGAATTGACAAAGAAAAGTACCAGATAATCTGTGTTGGATGGCGCCGTGGCGGGGAGGGCCGCGGGAAGGGGGCGGCGCCGGGCCTGGCTCTGTGGAGGGTGGGCTGCAGTGGCCGGGAGGGCAGCTGGAGGAGGCGCCCTGCTGGAACGGTGGAGGGACGGGCGCAGGGGCGGCTGCATGGCGGGAGGCGGGGAGGGCTGCGGCGGGGGGGGCGGGCCACCCATGCGTCTTGGGCGGTGGCGGGCAGCCGGCGATCTTGGGCGTCGTCCGTGGTGAAGTGCAAAGGTGCGGTGGTGGGTGGGGTTTTTTAGACAACGGTGGTGGGTGGGTGAGGTGGGGAGAGAGAGGGGGTGGGGCAGGCTGGGAGAGAGAGAGAGGGGGGCGGGGCCGGGAGAGAGGGAGGAGAATTTTTTAGAAGAAGAGAGGGAGGAGATAGTCCGACCTCTTTGCCATCGACCATCGGATGGCAAAGGCCCATATCTTGCCATCACCAGTGGTGGCGGATGGCAAAGAGGTGGGCTCTCGAGTCGTTACAGCGCCACCATCCATTGGGCCCCACCCACTTCTTTGCCATCTGCCAACAGACGGAAAAGATTCTTTGCCATCTGCTAGCAGATGGCAAAGATGTGGGTTGATAGGCCGTTACAGCACTGGACCCTACCCACCTCTTTGCCATCTGCTGGCAGATGGCAAATATTATTTGCCATCCACTAGCGGATGGCAAAGAATTGGCTGATGGAAACCATGTTCTTTGTCGTCTGTCAGTTCTTTGCCATCTGTTTTTTATAAGCAGATGTCAAAGAGCTGGCTGATGGGAAATTCCCAGTTTCCAGTAGTGATCATCCACGTGGGGCCAGGGCTCGGGAAGGCACCTCCGTGGTGGCATGCAGATCTTTGTGAAGACATATTCAAGATCAGATGAGGATTAGAAGATGACGATCCTCAGCAAGATCCTTGCTGAGGAAGGCCACCAGACCCCCGGAAGGTCCTTGTCGGGGACGACAACGCGCCATGGCAAGACCCTTGCCGGGCCACCCGGCAAGGCCCTCGCCAAGGACGCCAGCAGGGCCACCGCCAGGCCCACGCCAACCAAGCTTCCACCGCCGTTCACATGCAAATGCCACCCAACCACCGGGAGGGCACAATGGTGGCAACATGCAGCTCCCAGGCCAACTCATTGAGCTCCTGCGTGGCGGCATGCAGATCTTCATGAAGGCTCCGCCACTACGCCACCTCAGCTGCCTGCCTGCATACATGGCACCTCACGCCTCATTGGCCAGGGCGCGTGTCAAAGCGAGGAGGAGCGGCGACGGACGGGACGGGCCTCGCCCCCGTCCCCAATAAAGCATGGGGACACCTAAGCTACGCATTAAATGTGTCTTGTCCTGTAATACGAGCGATAAGCTCAGGACACTGTATGCCTTTCCACCTCCTGTGTGCCACTGTGGCAGCCCCTTTCAACTATAAAAGGAGGCCCATGGTATACTGGAGAAGGATTCGGCTCTTTTGAACCACGCACTGACCACAGCTAGTTCGAGAGCTCAAGAACTCTATGAAATACACCCACCAAAGCAGGACTAGGGTTTTACGCATCCCCGTGGTCCGAACCTGGGTAAACGATCCTTGTGCTGTCTACTAGCCCTGCTCTTCTCGCAACCCCGCCCCCCGGCAACCGTAGTAGGGATTCTTGTGATCCCATAGGTGTCGTTCCACACTTTCTGAGACCGCAAAACATAAAATGCAGAGCACGTCCAAAGTTCAAAAAGCGACTAAACATTGTAACCCATGGTAGAAAAGATCCAGTCATGATGCACCAAACATTAGCTATACATAATGCATAAATCATGACAGCTGTGCTCTACTCAGTTTCTGGCGCTTGTTTTAGAAGGTGATGACACAACATAAAAGTAAATAGAAAGTCCCTTCGCAGAGGGAAGCAGTGATTTGCAGAGGTGCCAGAGCTCAGTTTTTAAAACAGATATAAATGATATTCAGAGACATGCACCCTTCTTATTCACTTCACTACCATCAGTTATCATCATCTTCCATGCTAAGCATGCTAGTGGCGGTTCCCAAGCGATAAAAGTAAAGTTTACTCCCCCTTCACCAACAATCACATTCCACGGCTTGTCCAAAACAACGGGTGCCGTCCATACCAACAACAGTTCCGTGGGAGTTTTGTTTAATTATTTGCATTTTTTAGTTCGGGACTGGGAATCCCTATTACCGCCCTTTTCTCGTGCGACGGCGGGTGAATAAACACTCGACCTGAGAATAACCCGCTTAGCATGGAAGATACCGACCACCTCCTGTCGTTCCATGAGTGATCCAGGCACACAAAAAAGGATAATTTTTGGAAGTTTTTAGAGGTGGCACATGAAAATTTACTTAAGGTGACGGGGTAATACCGTATATAGGTAGGTATGGTGGACTCATCTGGAATAACTTTGGGTTCAAGGTTTTTGATGTACGAGCAGAGTTTGCACTTAGTACAGGCGAAGGCTAGCAATTAAGATTGAGATGCGGCCGGCTAGAGAGCAACAACGATCATAACCATGCATTATGCATAAGTAACATTGGACACTAGCATGAGTAGGATATGGACACCATGAACATAAATAACATAGAGGCTATATGTTGGTTTTGATTCAACTACATGCATGAACATGTGCCAAGTCAAGCCACTCGAACGTTCAGAGGAGGATACCATATCATCATACTACATCACAATCATTTTAACGTACATAAATGAAGTTTTTGGTTTTCCTCAACAAGCAAATAAAAAGAAAAAACAAGAAAAACTATTTACACGGGAAAGCTCCCAACAAGCAAAGGAAATATTTTTGGATTTTCTTTTTAGTATTACTACTAAGCATGCATAGAAAGTAAACTAGCAAAAGGGCCCGTGCGTCGCAATGGGAGAAACAAATCTTGTACGTCCTAGTTTGTGTTTCTACTTGAATGGCACATATTATGACTAAAATTTGTTTGCAGATCAAAAAGAGCAATCTGCTTTAGTACCAACTTCAACCTTGCACATTTTTCAACTTGTAATGTAGTGTAATCATGTGTCCTGAAAGAATAGCTTCAAAATGATAAATAGCTAGCACGGAACCAAAATCATCTGATCATCAGCCGCTCTACAATAGCTCATTTGTACATTTCTTGTGCTCTTTGTTCTTGCATGTCCCATCGCAAACGCTCACTCAATAGAAGAGATGAGAGAGATACAGTAGTATTCACAAGAGAATGGATTCAGCAACTGATGTATACTCATCACAGTAGATTATAGTTGTCCATCTTTAACTGGAGCACCATAGTGTACGCAAGCAAGCTTTGGTTTGTAACCCACAGAAGACCAATTTTTTCACCTACAAAAGAGATATTTAGTCTGTATGGGCATCATCCTTTTGCACATATTGTCGGAATGCCGTTCAAAGAAATAGCTAGCATGGAACTGAAAGAGATACAAACATACATTTTTTCTCAATATTAGTACAGTACATAGTCCTGGGTAACATTTCTTTCTCAATCAACATGATTACCTGGCAAGATCCCAAATTTGTGTTGCTGAAATTTCATGACAACAGAGAGGGGATTCAAGAAGAGAACTGCCAAATAAAGAGTTGAAGAAGCCCATCTCATCTCCATATGCCACCAGTTGTTTGACTTGGTGGATGAAACAAACTAATACCCTCAAAGAATTTTACCTTTGGCCATGGTGAGATTATATTTTGATAACCGTACCACAAGACAATATCATTTTGCAATAGACCAGTAATTGGTTTGAACTGTAAAATAAACGTCCAGTTCCTCTGAATTCTGAAGTGAAAAGCAAACTTATTGTATTAGCTGCACCTAGCTAGCTGTGCATTGCTGCATCATAGTAAGAATTCCATGGTTATGAACATTATCAAACAACAATATTCCAGAAGAAAATGCCATGGTTGTGTATGTTATCAAAAACACAAAAATTAAAATTGTCGTTCCAAGTTGCATGGTCTCCGTCCTGTTGGTGAACTGGCACATCCTGGGAGCAGAAGTATTATAGACACGCTAAGCCTCTAACTATTGTCAGAGGCTTTTATCAAGCTGCAGAAGGCCACAAAAAGTATTTACTCAGGCATGTTGGCATGGCTCTGGAGCTTTGCCCGTAAGTTAATGGTGGACAGAATTTTAGTAGTGAAAGAAGCAAACCAATGTGTCATCCATATCCTCAAATTGCATATGAATCAAAAAGTGAAAATACTACTCGAGAACAAGTCATTTATTTAGCATCGATCAGTGAGCAGCAACATAGAAGGACTATTTATTTGGTTTCTGGCAGCGAGCAGAAATATATAGAAGAGGGTCAACGCTGTCTTACAAACTCCCAGACATGCACGCTCATGTTGCCTGCAAGTAACAAAAGAGTAAGCACTAAACTTATAATTCAATATAATGTAAAATTGTCAATAAAGAACATGTAAAGTGATAAGTGCACCATGGAACATTTTCACACTGGAGCGCGACACCAAATGCATGGTATAGGAGGAAACTCTTATTATCAAATGATTCAGATATATATATATGACTACAACATAGAGTACTGTTGGAATGCTAGCTAAAGAAATATTTCATGGTAGAACGGTTATTATTAAAAAATCATGAGGCCAAATGGCCAACAATTTAGTGCCCCCCTGTGATTTTGGGCCAACAGTGTTCATATATTTCCAGTGCATATATCCCAAAGTAGTTGCATCCCTTTCTAGCTTTTATTGTATCACCAGTTGATTGACCACTAAACTAATAGAATATTCCTGAGAAAAGTTTCTTCTAATTAGAATTGAAGCCTTCTGAAGTTAGCAACTCATCTAATATCTACAATGCCTTGCCCAACATCAAGAAATAAGGATGAGAATGCAGAGTGAATGGTTCAACATAGGCAGAAAAAAGTTAAAGCATTCCTAACTTGCTGTGGTGGACAGAATAGCACAGACGCAGCTCAATCTCGTCCTCGTTGAATTCGTTGATGAAGAGGTCCAAGTTTTAACACATAAAGGAGGAGCAAACAATTCCCCTATGCATTGCTGCCTGAGAACAATAACAACAGCTTCTCAGATTGATCTACGCAGGCCACTGTAAACTGAGAGGGGAGGAGAAGAGGCGTACTTCCATGTTACTGACCCAACACTGGCGGATATGCGCGCGTCCTTCTTGCGCTTCGGACTTGGTGCCCGATTCGGCCGCCAGGACCTCACGCGTGGGAAGCCAGTGATGTGCGGTCGTCTTGGATCAGACTGGGAGGAGCAGTGGAGGGTGGAACCGATCCGGTAAAAGCAAGGTTGGGGGCTTGGGGGTTACTGGATCAGCACCGGTGCTTGCACCATCGTCTCTGTCCGCGGGGTGGGGGCGTTCAGCCGCACGGCAGCTCCACCACCACTAGCATCGAGATGCTTGTGGGGCAGGATAAGGAAGCGGACGTGGAGGGGAGAAGGAGGCGGACATGGAGTGGGGGAGGGGGAGGCAAGATGGCGGAGGTGCGGCCATGGCGGCGATCTGGTGGAGGTGCGGCGGCCACGGGGCGAGCTGGCGGAGGTGTGGCGGCGGCGGCGTGGCTCAACTGGGCACAGGTGAGGGGTCGAGGAGGCAGATGCGTACGGGCGTTTTGTTTTCCAGCGAACCATTTTTTTCTTTTCCGTAGCAGATTAATTATGAACCGCGGGTTTAATTCCTAAAAACCACCAGGACCTTTGTGTAAAAACTCCGCGACGGTGAACCTGACAGACTCAATCCATGCTTTATTATTTGGGAGAGATCACTACAACTAATTTTTTTGGTTTTTCTAAAGTTTTTCAAACACACAAGTAGAAAGCAAGAAAATAAATCTAAGCATGTATGATACAATGAAAAAGTGTGAACATTGACAAATAGAATGATATGCATGAACATGAATATAATGTTGGTGAGAAACATGTACTCCCCCAAGCTTAGGCTTTTGGCCTAAGTTGGTAATCAATCAGTAGCCTGGAGGGTAGTAGTCGGCGTGGTAGCTCACGGCGGCTCCTAGTGCGGATGTCTCGGCCTGCTATGCTGCCACCACTGTTGCGTTGTGAGCTCGGGCCTTGCTCTCAAGAAAAAAATATCTTCCCTTGTTGTGATACTCAAAAAGAGCAGGCGCAGGCAAATATGTGTGCACAACAACGTTTGGTTAAACAATAGATTATAAGTGAAGTTATCAACCTTTCCCTTGAGAATCTTATGCTCTTTTAAAGTGTCAAAATCTAAATACTACGTGGGTAGGATAGGATCAAAGGGCAAAGGTGAAACACCCAGCCCTCATGCTAATCGTGTGGCGTAAATTCCACCATAGAATCAACCACTGTTAGTGTTATGCTGAAGTCTACGTGCAACAATCGCTCCAAGGTTATAATTCCTTTCACTAGTGAGAGTGGTGTGAATGAGGATCAAGTCTGGCGCACAAAGTATGCTACAGTCTTGCTTGCGTACTATGCATTTCCCGTTAAATAATGCAAAATACTAAATTGCGCGAAAGTGAATGCTCTTTATTCTTCCTTGTCTCACTCCACTATTTTCACCGTAACAAAGGCTAGTGAAGAAAGACTCGAACTCGGCCATTGGTGGCTCATTAAGCGAACCCCAAAATGGAAGTTTGCAATGGTAGGCAAAATTCACCAGTAGAATAGTAAATGGATTATCATAAAGCATAAACGACACCCTAGACTCACGCGGAAAATATTTAAATCCTTTAACAAATGATGTATTGAAAAGTTGGCATTGTTCAAACTTATCTGAAAGGTAGGGACCGGGACCGGCATTATGAACATATTGATCAAATTCCTCCTTGATGCCCACACGCACCATATAATCATCGCAAGGCCATAAGCATGTTTTGGTGGTGGCATCTTGTGTGTAACTTTCACTTGGTTCAACATAAGACCGGCGAGCAGAACTGTCACTGGAAGATGCCCCTGAGGATCTCCTCCTGGAAGAACTCCTTCTAAATAGGTTCATCATGTCCGTGTACAATTTTCTGAAAATAAATTTTTTTGGGGCGACAAAAATTTGTCAACAAAACTTTATAAAATTGATAGCAACTACTCATAGGGATACATAGAGGCCATAGCAAGCATTCGAACTACTCAGAACACTAAGAATTCAACACGCAAGCACATCTACAGCAGCACCAAGAGTAGCTAATTATTCAAAGTATAAACCACTAAAGCAAAAAACTAATTGGACAAATGGTGGAGCCACATACCAAGAAACAATCACCCGAAACAGTTTCGGAAATGGAGCTTCAAGCAAAGAGATCGAAATCCGCGGGTTTGAGCTCAAGGACACGGGAGAGAGAGCAATGGAGAATTTTTTCTGGAGGTAAGTGATGATGTGGGCTAAACAGATAAGTGAGGGGGCCCACGTGGGGACCACAACCCACCAGGGCATGCTTGGGGGTGCAGGCGCGCCCAGGTGGGTTGTGCCCACCTGGTGCCCCTCCCTCTGCTATGATTTGCACCAAAAATTCAGAAATATTCAGAAAAAATCGTGTTCAATTTTCAGGGCATTCCGAGAACTTTTATTTTTGGGTCATTTTATATTGCACGGAAAATTCAGAAAACAGACAAAACATGACATTTTATTTTATTTAACTAATAAAAACAAAGAATAAAAAGTAGGGACAGAAGGTAGTGCTTACTAAATTCATCAACTTCATACCGCAAAAAAGGATTCATTAATAAGGTTGATCAGGTCTTATTAACAACCATTTTCGATTAGCATGAAACTGAAGAACTTTCATAAATCACTAAGTTACCTCAATGGGGATATGCCTTTCCCCAACAATAAGTATTTCATATTTACTTTTGATAGTAGGAAGAGGTATTTGAAAACTCCCAATAGTGATTGTCGGAGATTTTTCAATAACATTAATACCATTCACTTGGAATTGTTTCTTCGGAAAGTGCACCGTATGCTCATTACCATTAATATGAAAAGTGACCTTGCTTTTATTGCAATCAATAATAGCCCCTGCAGTATTCCAGAAGGGCCTACCAAGGATTATCGACATGTTGTCGTCCTCGGGCATCTCAAGTATAACAAAGTCGGTCAAAATAGTAACATTAGCAACAACAAGGGGCACATCCTCACATATACCGATAGGTATGGCTGTTGACTTGTCAGCCATTTGCAAAGATATTTTTAGTAGGTATGAGTTTATTCAAGTCAAGTCTTTTGTATAAAGAGAAAGGCATAACACTAACACCAGCTCCTAAATCACACAAAGCAGTTTCACATAATTCCTTTTGATAGAGTAAGGTATAGTTGGTATTCCCGGATCTCCATGTTTTTTAGGTACTCCATCTTTAAAAGTGTAATTAGCAAGCATAGTGGAGATTTCAGCTTCCAGTATTTTTCTCTTATTTGTGATGATATCTTTCATGTACTTTGCATAAGGAGGCATTTTCAAGATATCAGTCAAGTGGGTACGCAAAAAGACTGGCCTCAGCATTTTAGCAAAACGTTCAAATTCTTCATCATCATTCTTTTTAGTTGACTTGGGTGGAAAAGGCATAGGTTTTTGAACCCACGGTTCTCTTTCTTTACTGTGTTTTCTATAAATAAAATCTCTTTTATCATACCTTTTATTTTTGGGTTGTGGGTTATCAAAATCAACAGGTGGTTCTATCTCAACATCATTATCTGGTTCTTTTTCATTATTTGGTTGAGTGTCTTCATGAACCTCATAATTATCTTTTTCATTATCACTAGGTGAGTGTTCATTACCAGATTGAGTTTCAGCATCAGAGATAGAAGTTTCATTTTCATTATCAGGAGGTTTTTCTATTTCAGGTTCACTAGAAGTGTGAAATTCCTATCATTTTTCTTCTTCTTTTTCTTTCTAGAAGGACTAGGTGCACTAGTGTTATTTCTGTTTGAATCTTGTTCAATTCTTTTTGGGTGTCCCTCAGGATAAAGTGGTTCCTGAGTCATTTTACCTTCTCTAGTTGCAACTCTAACAGCAAAGTCATGCATATTATGATTCATTTCATCAAGTAATTCTCTTTGTGATTTAGCAACCTATTCTAAATGAGTTTGAACCATAGAAGCATGTTTTCCAACACCTCTAACATCATTTGAGATTCTAAATAACAAGTCCCTCAAGCGAGCAATCATATCAGAATTACATTTCAACTGTTTCATAACATTTGCATTGAAGTGATATTGTTTTCTAATATAGTTTTCAAACTCATAAAGGCATTGACTAGGGTGCATATTGTGAGGATTATCATTTTCATTGAACTTCATAAGAGAATTTACCTCTACCACCTTAGGCATTGGTGGTGTATTAAGCCCATGTATGTCTTCAATAGGAGGTAATTTTTTAACATCCTCGGCTTTAATACTTTTTTCCTTCATAGATTTCTTTGCCTCTTGCATATCTCCAGGACTGAGATATTTTATACCCCTCTTCTTCGGAGTGGGTTTAGCCGGTGGTTCAGGAAGAGTCCAATCATCATAATTTTTCAATGTGTTATTCAATAATTCTTCATCTTGTCCAATAGTTCATTCCCTGAAAACACAACCAGCACAACTATCTAGGAAGTCCCTAGAAGAATCGGTTAGTCCATTATAGAAGATATCAAGTATTTCATTTTTCTTAAGAGGATGATCAGGCAAAGCATTAAGTAACTGGCAAAGCCTCCCCCAAGCTTGTGGTGACTTTCTTCTTTAGTTTGCACAAAGTTAAATATTTCCTGCAAAGCAGCTTGTTTGTTATGAGCAGGAAAATATTTTTCAGAGAAGTAATAAATCATATCCTGGGGACTACACACACAACCAGGAGCAAGAGTATCGTACCAAGCTTTAGAATCACCCTTTAATGAGAAAGGAAATGTTGAGAATGAAGTAATAGCGAGTCCTCTCATCATGAGTGAAAAGGTTGGCTATATCATTCAACTTAGTAAGATGTGCCACAACAGTTTCAGTTTCATGACCATGGAAAGGACCAGATTCAATCAAAGTAATTAACTCTAGGTCGACAGAGAATTCATAATCCTTGTCATCAATAAAGATAGGTGAAGTAGCAAACTTAGGATCACATTTCCTTCTAGCATTCAGAGATTTTTCTTTATACTTGCATAGTAATTTCTCTAGATCATCTCTATCCTGACAAGCAAGAATATCTCTAGTTGTCTCCTCATTCATAACATAACCTTCCATACCTTAGGCAATTCATATCTAGGACGGCTAGTTCTAGCAGGTGTTTCAGGAGATTCAGTTTCAAGCTCATCATCAGATTCAACAACATCATGTTGTATTACTCTAGCAATTTGTTCATCAAGAAATTCACCAAGTGGCACATCATCATTATCAAGCAAGGTACTAGCATCATCATAAGCATCATTCATAATAGAAGTAGCATCATCAATAACTCACGACATATTAGAAATGATAGCATGTGGTGGTGTTGCAAGTTTACTCAAAACAGAAGGTTGATCTAATGCAGAACTGGATGGCAGTTCCTTACCTCCCCTCGTCTTTGAGGGAAATATCTTAGTCTTAGGATCCTTCAAATTCTTCATAGAGATAAATTGATAATAATCCCAAGTGACTCAACAAATAATGCAATGCTCCCCGGCAACGGTGCCAGAAAGAGGTCCTGATAACCCACAAGTATAGGGGATCGCAACAGTTTTCGAAGGGTAGAGTATTCGACCCAAATTTATAGATTCGACACAAGGGGAACCAAAGAATATTTGAAGGTATTAGCAGCTGAGTTGTCAATTCAACCACACCCGGATATTAATTATCTGCAGCAAGTAACCAGTAGCAAAGTAGTTTGATAGTTTTGATAATAGTGACAACAGTAAGAGTAATGGTAACAGTGATATCAGTAATTTTGTAGCAAGTGTAACAGTGATGAAAGCAGTAGTAACTTAGCAGAAACAATATAAGATAAATTCGTAGGCATTGGATCGGTGACTTGTTCAATGATATTCATCATGTGACAGTTATAACCTAGGGCGATAGGGCACTAGCTCCAGTTCATCGATATAATGTAGGCATGTATTCCGTAAATAGTCATACGTGCTTTCTTAAAAAACTTGAATGACATCTTTTGTCCTACCCTCCCGTGGCAGTGGGGTCCATATTGGAAACTAAGGGATATTAAGGCCTCCTTTTAATGGAGAAACCGTACAAAGCATTAACACATAGTGAATACATGAACTCCTCAAACTACGGTCATCACCGGGAGTGGGCCCTGTTGTTGTCACTCCGGGGTTGCCGGACCATAACACGTAGTAGGTGCCTATGCAAGATCGGATCTAAAACATGGATATAATGATGAATTCATAAATGGTTTAGATATGAGTTCATGGCACCCAAGCCCAAAGTGACAAGCATTAATCATAGCAAAGTCATAGCAACATCAATCTAAGAACATAGTGGATACTAGGGATCAAGCCCTAACAAAACTAACTCGATTACATGATGAATCTCATCCAACTCCTCACCGACCAGCGAGCCTACGAAGGAATTACTCACTCCCGGTGGGGAGCATCGTGGAATTGGCGATGGAGAAGGGTTGGTGATGACGAAGAACGAAGATCCCCCTCTCTGGAGCCCCAAATGAACTCCAGATCTGCCCTCCCAAGGAAGAACAGGGCTTGGTGGCGGCTCCGTCTCATGGATCGCGATAACTCTTTCTCCCTGATTTTTTCCTGGAAATATGTGATTTTATAGTATCAGGGGGGTCATCTGCGGGGCCGCCAGGTGGGTACAACCCACCTGGGCACGCTAGGAGAGGGTGGCGCGCCCTGGTGGGTTGTGCCGACCCAGCTGCCCCTCTACGGCAGGTCTTGGCTCCAGAAATTCTTATTATTGATATAGAACATCCTTGTGAGGTTTCGTTCCTTTCCGAGAACTTTTATTTCTGCACAAAAACAATACCATAGTAGTTCTGCAAAAACAGCGTCAGCCCGGGGTTAGTTTCAATCAAATCATGCAAATTAGGGTCCAAAACAGGAGGAAAAGCGCGAGGAAAAGTCGATACGTTGGAGACGTATCAATTAGCAAGTGAGTTGTCAATTCAACCACACCTGGAGATTAAATATCTAAAGGAAAGTGATCAGTAACACAGTAATATGATAGTTTTGGTAGTAATTGTCACAACAGTAGTAACGGTAACAGTGATAGCAATGATTTTGTAGCAAGTGTAACAGTAACGAGTGAAGTAATAACTTAGCAACAACAATATATGGAAAATTCAGAGGCATTGGATCAGTGGATTCGTTGGATGATATTCATCATATAACAGTCATAACCTAGGGCGATATAAAACTAGCTCCAGTACATAAATATAATGTAGGCATGCATTCCGTAAATAGTCATACGTGCTTATGGAAATAACTTGTATGACATCTTTTGTCCTACCCTCCCGTGGCAGCGGGGTCCATAAGCAAAATAAGGGATATTAAGGCCTCCTTTTAATAGAGAGCCGGATCAAAGCATTAACACATAGTGAATACATGAACTCCTCAAACTATGGTCATCACCGGGAAGTATCCCGACTTCTGTCACTCTGGGGTTTACGGATCAAAACACGTAATAGGTGAATATGACTTGCAAGATCGGATCTAGAACATAGATATAATGGTGAAAACATAAACGGTTCAGATCTGAAATCATGGCACCCGGGCCCAAAGTGACAAGCATTAAGCATGGCAAAGTTATAACAACATCAATCTCAGAAAATAGTGGATACTAGGGATCAAGCCCTAACAAAACTAACTAGATTACATGATGAGTCTCATCCAACTCCTCACCGACTAGCGAGCCTACGAAGCAATTACTCACTCCCGGTGGGGAGCATCATGGAATTGGTGATGAAGGACGGTTGGTGGTGACGAAGATCAAAGATCCCCTCTCCGGAGCCCTGAACGGACACCAGATCTGGCCTCCCGATGAAGAAGAGGAGGCGGCGTCGGCTCCCTATCATGAAACGCGATGAAACTTCCTCCCCCATTTTTTCTCCGAAAATAGGTACTTAAGGAGTTGGAATTCGGGTCTGTGGGGCCACCAGGTGGGCACATCCCACCTGGGCACGCCTGCAGGGGGGCCCTGGTGGCTTGTGCTCAACCAGACCCCCACTTCGGTGGTTCTTGGCTCCAATATTTTTCTTTTATTGAAAAATAATTCTCCAAAAAGTTTTGTTCCAATCCAAGAACTTTTATTTCTACACAAAAACAACTCCATGGTAGTTCTGCTGAAAACAACGTCAGTCCTGGTTAGTTTCATTCAAATCATGCAAATTAGAGTCCAAAATAAGAGCACAAACAGTAGGAAAAGTAGATACAATGGAGACGTATCAACTCCCCCAAGCTTAAACCTTTGCTTTTCCTCAAGAAATTTAGTTAACAAACTGAAAGTGAAAAAGAAAAACTTTAACAAACTCTTTTGTTCTTGTTTACATAAATAAGCTTAAGTATAACCCATGTTTTCAGCAAAGATCATGACTAACCATATGAGCAATAACTCTTAAAAATTATATTAACTCATATCAATGGCATAATCAAATAGCGAGCAATAATAAGATATCTCAAATGCCATCACTTTGTCAAAACAATCATGATATAATATAACAACAGTGGTATCTCGCTAGCCCATTCTGAGACCGCAAAACATAAGTGCAGAGCACCCCCAAAGTTCAAGCAGCGACTAAATATTGTAGTTCATGGTAGAAAAGATCCAGTCATGATGCATCCAACATTAACTATACACAATGCATGAGGTCTGGCGCTTATTTGAGAAGGTGACAACACAACATAAAATTAAATAGATAGTCCCTTCGCAGAGGGAAGCAAGGATTTGGAGAGGTGCCAGAGCTCAAAGTTTAAAAAATAGAGATAAATAAATTTTTGGGAAATGCACCCTTCCTGCTTACGTTGCGACAGAAAGTTATCAATATCTTCCATGCTAAACACATTAGTGGCGGTTCCCAAGCGATAAAAGTGTCGGGACCCCGATCCTAAGTCACACCTATCTAGCATGTAACACATCATATCACTTTGCGGCCTCACGCACGGTATTCCCACGGGTGCCACCTTACCTGGCCCGGGACCGTTTGCGCCTTTTGGCTCACGTATATGATAGTGTCGCTAGCATCCATATGACAGAGAACCCGGGCCGACATGGCTAGTCGTAAACCCAAGGTGTCACTAACTTACAGGGACAGACATACATGACCCAGCAACGAATGTGTCGATCATCAATGTATGAACCCAAGTCGTAGGAAGCTACAATGACTTAAAGGAATAACACGTGACATTTCCCCGAGGACAGACACATGAACGAGGAAGGACACATGCCAGCTAGCCTAAGTGTTCCGGAGCAGTAGCAAGCTACCATGGCTCAGTGGAAGCACCGGGAGACATTTCCCATAAGAGAGGCTACCAAGAATAAACAACTATGTTGTCGGATCCAACACATACCAAGCATTTCAAAATCCTACACACAATATGCTCGATATGTGCAAATACAACATGGCATCACAACAAAACTGTACAACTCAAAGTATTTATTCACAAGGCTCCAAAAAGTCATACATAGTAAGAATTACAATCATGGGTCAAATGACCCAACATACAGAGCATTCAAGCAATGGAAGCATAACATGTCTGAGTATAGACATCTATAAATGAAAAAGGCTGAGAAGCCTGACTATCTACAAGACCCTCCCGAGGGTACAAGATCGTAGCTAAGGTAACAAGCTAAACGTCGAAGTCCACGTGGAACTACTACTAAGACTGATGTCACTCTACAAAAAACATAAATTAAGCAAACATGAGTACAAATGTACCCAGCAAGACTTACATCAGAACTAGCTACATATGCATCGGTATCAACAAAGGGGTGGTGGACTTTAACTGCAGCAAGCAAGCTTTGACTCAGTGGCTATCCTGAACTACGACTGCTGGCAACTCTTTTGAGGTGGCGCACACGAGCCCACATATTCACCATATGAATACACCACTATGGATCCATTCCCGTATCCCTATGAGAAGGCCATCCATAGCACTCACGCTTATCTGCGCATTTTAGAGTATCCACTTTCACTTGTCTATAAATTGTATAAGCAACCCAGTAGTCCATTACCGCGGACGCAGCTATTTGAATAGATCATGTTAACCCTGCAGGGGTGTACTTCTTCATACACGCTCTCGCCACTTACCGCCATGTACACATCATGTATCTTGGCAACTTTCAAGCGGAAGCCTGGCGAGGGTGTCGGCCACGACCTGACTAACCACGCAAGACTCTAGCCCAGGTTTATCACCTATTCGTGTTCCATCTGCAAGGGAGTCCGGCCGAGGTTTACATCATGGCCCCAAACGATGTGTACAGGGTTCCCAAGCCCACCAAATTGGTGACGCTTGGTACACCCGGCCATGGTGCCTAGTCTGTCCCAAGCCCACCTGTATTGGATGCCACTTGGTAGACTACTAACACAACCTATAAACACCAGAAACTAGCTGCAACTCCTGGATAGAGATTGAGGCGGTTAATAAGCCGAGAGGGGTCGAGTTACCGGAACCCAATGTGTGGTAGTAACTGTCTGGGATCACAGACAAAGAACTAAGCTCCTGAGGACGGTTTCAATGAGACAACCCATCATGTACTCTTACATGGCCTCTCACCGCTACCTTTACCAAATCATGCTCACACACTTAGCTCTCAACAGTAGGACATGTTCACAACATTCCAATTCATCCCCGGTGAATCAGACCTGACACAACTCTAAGCAATAGCAGGCATGACAAACAAGCATGAATGAGTAGGCACATCATGGCTTAAGCAACTCCTACTCATGCTAGTGGGTTTCAACTATTTACCGAGGCAAAGACAGGTCATGCAGAGGAAAGGGTTCAACTACCGCAACATGTAATAGTTAAAATGGTGTTGTCCTAATGCAGTAAAAGAGAGCAGGAGCGAGAGAGTGGGATTATATCAGAATGCTCAATGGGGGTTTGCTTGCCTGGCACATCTGAAGATAGTAATAGCTCTTCATCGGTGTCAACGATCACAATGTCGGAACAATGTCCACTGAGAGGGAACAACACCGGCAAATAGAGAAGGAACACAATCAATGCAATGCAAAAATATGATGCATGATCATGACATGGCAACATGTTGTGATTTGAGCTAATGCAACAAAACCAGAAGGGTTTGAGTCAATTTGAACCAAACTATGAATTTACAAAGTGCATTATCATGTTTTGATCTAAACATCAAGGTTAAGTTGCTTTTTCATGCATGAAACCAGTAGCAATGGATATATTGGATTTTCTTGATCATTTTTCATATATAAATTGTTTCATTCTGAGCTACGGTTTATTTTCTATGATTTTTAGAAGTTTTAAACATTTTCTGGAATTTCCTAATCATTTAGAATTAGAAATAATCGAGGAAAATGATTACTGCATCGTCAGTGCGTCATGCTGATGTCAGCAAGTCAACAGGGCCGGTCTAGGTCAAACCTTACCCTTGGGCCCCACATGTCATTGACTCAGTTAACTAACAAGTTTTAGAATAAACCTAACCCAAAGATTAACATGGTCGGGCCCATTGTCAGTGTCACCAGGTGAAACTAACCATGGGGTTAGTGGCTAAACTAATCCGCCACATCACCTAACCGACGATTAGCGCTGGTGCTAAGCAAAACGCGGCAGCGCTCCTCATCCGGCCATCTCCAGCGACGAGAGCTCGGGTGGCTGGGCTCTACGGACGCGGCTCAGCGAGGCGCATCATTGGTAGCAGCTGGAGGTGCTCGGGTGGTTGGAATCAGCAACGGCGGCGAGCAAGGCGGTGGCTGGAGCTCGGGTGGGTGCGGGGTTAGTGTTGCGGCTTGCAAACGAGCTGGCTATCGCGCTAGCTCTACGGGACGTTGCGAGTGCAACGGACGCACGCGCGGGACCATTTGGTCACCGGGGCTTTGCCAGCGACGAGCCCGTGCGGCGGCTGCTACGGTAAGCAAGGGGGCGACGGCTACGGCGACCAAACATAGGTGGGGTTAGGGGGGAAAAGACCGGGAGATCACATCGCATTGTATGGAGGGCTTGGTGGCTCAGGGGAGGCTCTGTAGTTCGCAGGGCGGTGATCGCAATCTCCGGCGTCCGAGAATGAAGACGACGGTGTAGTCGACGCTGTGGAGTGTCCGGGCTTGCGCGAGCCGACGGAGAGGTCGAAGGAGAGACGAAGAAGCTCGGGGGCATGTCAATGGGGCAGGGGAGAGCGGTGGGCACGATGGTTCTTGTTGGCGCTCTCGGACACGAGCGAGGAGATTGGGGGAGAGACAGAGGAGACGTGAGGACAAGGGGGAGGTTAAGGGGGTCGAAGGGGAGTGCATGGCACTCACAGGCGCGTCGGCCAAGCGGTGGTAAGCAGGAGGTGGCGCAGCGCGTGTGCGCGCACGGTGGCCACATGCCCTTGTACTTCTCGCGCAAGAAGGAGGACGACTGGCATAGCCAGATGGGCCGGGAGGGCTGCACAGTAACCAACTGAGGTAAGTGCTAGGTAGGTTTCTGTTTCCCTTATTCTTTTCCTTTTCTACTTATTTTTGTCTGTTTTGATTTAGTAATAATACTAAACCATTTCGTAACATCCTGGAAATAATTATGGGTGCTTTCTGAATTATTCCAGTGACCCTTAACACTTTCCAACATTTTTGGAGCATCTAAAATATATATAGCATTCAAATAGCTCCAATTCAAATATGATTTAATTAATTCAAATCCAAATATGTCCTGCAAAAATGTGAACCATTTTTGGTAGATGCTTCCACCTTGATCCAGAAATGATGAACGTTTTTAAAGGGCATTTTGAAATCATTGGAAAAGACTTTAGTTGGACCTATTTGGATTCCTTTTGATGCTAGGGTTTGAACATCCCCATTTCAAATTTCCATGAAAGTCAAACATGATGCAGGCAAGATGCAAACACTAGGCAGCACTAGAAGCTAGGGAAGTTACAAAAAGTATAGGTTTACTCCCCCTCCACCAACAAGCACACTCCATGGCTAGCCGAATGCACGGGTACCATCCATACCAACAACTATCCTTGGGGAGTTTTGTTTAATTATTTGCAATTTTTTTATTTCAGGGTTGGGAATCCCTATTACCGCCCCTGTCGTGCAAGGACATGTGAATAAACACTCATCATGAGAATAACCCGCTTAGCATGGAAGATACCGACTATCCCCTGTCGCTCTATGAAAAATCCAAGCACAAAAAAACAGATGTTTATTTGAAGTTTTTAGAGGTGGCACATGCAAATTTACTTAGGACGGTAGGGTAATGCCGCATATAGGTAGATATGGTGGACTCATCTGGAGTAACTTTGGTTTAGGGGTTTTGATGCACAAGCAATATTTCTGCTTAGTACAGGGAAGGATAGCAAATAAGTTGTGAAGCGGCCAGCTAGAGAGCGAAAACGGTCATGAACATGCATTATGAATAATGAACATTGGGCACTAGCATGAGTAGGATATGAACACCATGAACATAAATATCATAGAGGCTATGTTGGTTTTGATTCAACTATATGCATGAAGATGTGCCAAGTCAAGCCACTTAAAACATTTAGAGGAGGATACCATATCATCATACTACAACACAATCATTTTAACGTACTGTTGACATCCAAGATAAATCATTATCCACTCCTAGCTACTTAAGCATGGCATGAGAAACTATAATCTTTAATTGTCATTACAAACATGTTTGATCATAATATGCTGAATCATGGATACTAGGTTAAACATATTTACAAAAACAGAACAAGTTGTGTTCGTACCCATTTATGTCTGCCACAGCCAGTTCATCTAATATCGTCATTATTGCATTTCACTTGCATGACAGAATGATATGAAAATAATAATAGTGCAAGAGTGACATGGACTAAGCTGGAATCTGCAAACATTTTATTCAAAAGGAGAAGACAAAGCAATTTGGGCTCTTTGTTAGATCAACAGTAATGCATATGAGAGCAACTCAACATTTTTATCGTGGTCTACTCCTTGGTATGACTCAATACCCAGAAAAGAATTTCAGAGAAAGCAAACTAAAGAAAGAAAACAAAAATGAGAAAAACTATTTACATGGGAGAGCTCCCAACAAGCAAAAGAAGAATCGGGAAATCTTTGTGGGTTTTCTTTTAATACTACAACTAATTAAGATAGAAAGAAAAACAAAAAAGAAGCAGGAAATATTTTTGGGTTTTCTCAAAGTTTTTCATACACACAAGAAGAAAGCGAGAAAAATAAATCTAACATGGATAATACAATGAAAAAGTGTGAACACCGAAAACTAGAATGAAATGAGTGAACATGAATGTAATGTCGATGGAAATACATACTCCCCCAAGATTAGGCTTTTGGCCTCGCTTGGTAATCACCATCTGTGGCCTGCATAGTAGTCAGAGTGGTAGCTCACGGAGGCTCTTGGTGCATCCACCATGATACGTCTCCGTCGTATCTATAATTATTGATTGTTCCACGCCAATATTCTACAACATTTACATACTTTTGGCAACTTTCTATATTATTTTTGGGACTAACATATTGATCCAGTGCCCAGTGTCAGTTCCTGTTTGTTGCATGTTTTTTGTTTCAGAGAAAATCCATATCAACCAGGGTCCAAACGCGATAAAAACTTCCGTAGATTTTTTTGGAATATATTGGATTTTTTGGAAAAAGAACCAACACGAGACAATGCCCGGGGGGCCCACGAGGGTGAGGGGCGTGCCCCAGGGGGTAGGGCGCTTACTGGGCCCTCGTGGCCACTCTGTAAGGCGGTTGGTGCCCTTCTTTCGCCGCAAGAAATCCAATATGCGGATAAATATCGTGTCCAAATTTCAGCCCAATCGGAGTTACGGATCTCCGGGAATTTAAGAAACGGTGAAAGGGCAAAATCAGGGGGCGCGGAAACAGAAGGAAACAGAGAGAGAGATCCAATCTCAGAGGGGCTCCCACCCCTCCGCCGCCATGTAAGCCAAGGACCAGAGGGGAAACCCTTCTCCCATCTAAGGGGAAGGTCAAGGAAGAAGAAGAAGAAGAAGAAGGTGGCCCTCTCCCCCTCTCCCCCTGTGGCGCCGGAACACTGCCGGGGCCATCATCGTGACAACGATCTACACCAACAACTTCACCGCCGTCATCACCAACTCTTCCCCCCTCTATGCAGTGGTGTAACCCTTCTTTTACCCACTGTAATCTCTAGTTAAACATGGTGCTCAACGCTATATATTATTTCCCAATGATGTATGACTATCTTATGATGTTTGAGTAGATCCATTTTGTCCTATGGGTTCATTGATGATCGTGATTGGTTTGAGTTGCATTTTTATTATTGGTCCTGTCCTATGGTGCTCTCCGTGTCGCGCAAGCGTGAAGGATCCCCGCTGTAGGGTTTGCAATATGGTCATGATTTGCTTATGGTGGGTGGTGTGAGTGAGAGAAGCACATACTCGAGTAAGTAGGTTGTTTGCGTATGGGAATAAAGAGGACTTGATACTTTAATGCTATGGTTGGCTTTTACCTTAATGATCTTTAGTAGTTGCTAGAGTTCCAATCATAAGTGCATATGATCCAAGGAGAGAAAGTATGTTAGCTTATGCCTCTCCCTCATATAAAATTGCAATAATGATTACCGGTCTAGTTATCGATTGCCTAGGGACAGATAACTTTCTTGTGTGACAAAAAGATCTCTACTAAAACTAACTTAGTTGTGTCTTCATCTAAACAACCCCTACTTTTTATTTACGCGCTCTTTATTATCTTGCAAACCTATCCAACAACACCTACAAAGTACTTCTAGTTTGATACTTGTTCTAGGTAAAGCGAATGTTAAGCGTGTGTAGAGTTGTATCAGTGGTCGATAGAATTTAAGGGAATATTTTTCTACCTTTAGCTCCTCGTTGGGTTCGACACTCTTACTTATCAAAAGCGGCTACAACTGAACCCCTATACTTGTGGTTATCACACCACAGCCCACCGAGCCGCCTCAATCTCTGCCTTGTACGAGCGAGCCTCGCTCTCAAGAACAAAATGTCTTCTTTTGTTGTCAAAATCAAAGAGAGCAGGCACAGGCAAAAAAATAGGCACAATGGTTTCTTTATTGCACCTCAAGCTATAAGTAAAATCAGTTATTTTACCTTTAAGGAACTTATGGCACTTCCTAGTGTCAAAGTCTAAGTACTGAGTAGGTAATATGGGGTCATAAGGATGGCGTGTAACACTGACCTCTTTAGCTAGACAAGAAGCGTAAATCACACCAATAAAATAACCACTACCAGCATTGTGTTGCAATCTTCGTGCCACAATCACTCCAAGATTATAACATTTAATTCTAGTCAAAGCAGTGTGTACGAGGCTCAAGTCAGGGGCACAAAGTGTGCTACAATCTTGCTTGCCTATGATGCATTTGCCATTAAAGAGTGCAAAGTATTGAATTGATGGGAAATGAATACTTTTTTATTCTACCTTGTGTCAGTCCTCTATCCTCACCATAGCAAAGACTAGTCAAGAATGTCTCATATTCAGATCTTGGTGGCTCCTCTAGCGAACTGTCGGTGCGGGGACGACACCTATGGGATCACAAGAATCCCTACTACGGTTGCGGGGCGCGGGGTCGTGAGAAGAGCGGATCAAACAGATAGCACACGGTCTCTTTATCCAGTGTTCGGGCCATGAGGATGCGTAAAACCCTACTCCTGCTTTGGTGGTTTGTTTATCCGTGTTCTTGAACTAGCAATGGGGCGTGAGGAGCTCCAAAGCGAATCCTCCTCCCGGTCGCCTTGGGCCTCCTTTTATAGGGAAAGGGTCGCCACAAAGGGCACACAGGAGGTGGAAAGGGTACTGATCATGCGAGTTTATCCCTCGCATTACATGACAAGGCGATTTAATGCGCCTTGCTTAGGTGTCCTTGCTTTATCGGGACGGGAGAGCCAGTCTCGCCCATCGCCGCTCCTTTCGTGTTGACACGCATACGCCAGCGGTGCCCGTGGTGCCATGTAGGCAGCAGGCGATGAGGCGGCGCAGTGGTGGGTCTCCACGAAGATCCGCTTGCCGCCACGCAGTGCCTCGCCCAACTGGTTGGGTCGGCCGCTTTGCATGCTAACAGATGGTGGAGGTTTGATTGGCGTGGGCCGATGGTGGCCCTACGGGTGCCCTTGGCAAGGGCCTCGTCGTAGCCCCGCAAGGGTCTTGCCGGGCCCCGCAAGAGTCTTGTCGTGGCGCTTTCTGTCATCCCCTGCAAGGCTCTTGCCGGGGCCTTAGGGTCCTCCTTGGCTGGGATCCCGCCAAGGGTCGCTGCTTCTATAGTGTGTATCTGATCTTGAATGTCTTTACAAAGATCTGCATGCCACCACGGGGATGTCTCCCGAATCCTTGCCCCATGGGGGCAGTGGACTCAAGGGTGACTCGCTCCATAGGTGTGGGATGAACTGCCACGACAAGGGTCTTGCCGGGTTTGCTAAAACCGCCCCCCGGCAAGGATCTTGCCGGGGGAGTCCGCTTCGTCCCCTTTGCTCTTTGTGGCCTTGGTCTTGGCGTCGTTCTGCTCCTTTCGAGCTTTGGCCTTACCTTGGCTCACCTCCCTCGCCTTGCTCAGTGCGGCGGTGTCCGTGGCTCAGACTGCCCGTGCACAGTTATAGGGGGACAAAAAGTGTACCCCTCTTTTTGTACACCGACAGGAGCCCCCAGGCCTGGGCCACACGTAAGCGTAATCGCCGTTGGGCTAGGCCCAAAAACGGTGCGCGGGCAGGCGGGGTAGTTTTTACTGCGGTAAGTCTCTTCGCGTGCTGCGCTTCCCATGCCTCCCGCGCGTGGGGAGGCGTGGGGAGGCGTGCATGACGTGGGCGGCATGCGTGGGGCTGGGCTCTGCACGCATGCGTCACGTCGCAGTTAATGTGAAAGGAGGCGGCCCGCGTTTTCCCCCATAAGAAGGAATAACCGTGGGCGCGCTGCTCACTTTCTCCTCCTCTCTCGTACCTTTTCCAATCTCGAGCCGCTGTTTCTCTCTTCCTTCCTCCTAAGCTTTCGCCGTCGTCATTGCCGCTGCTTCGCCACCCTCTTCCTCAATCCTCTAGACCACTTGGCGCCATGGCGCCCAAATCCGCCAAGGGCAAGGGGTGGCTAAGAGCTCGGGACCGTGGAGCCGCCGGAGAGCGCGCTGTCGGGGGACCGGACGAAGTCCGCCTTCTTCTTCCCCTCATCGGTTAATGTTCATGAGCTCCAGGCCTCCTTCAAGCCTTTATGGGGAGTGAAGACAGGGGGAGAGAATTCGGGGCACCCGCGACGTCGGCCATTCCCGCCGCTTGTGCCGATCCTGCTCCAAATCGGTATCCCTTTTTTGTCGATTACTTTTCTTGCGGGTTGTGCCCCCTTTTTCGGATTTCTTCTGCGACATCATGCACACCTTCGGCTTTCTCCTGTTGGATTTCTCTCCGAATGCGGTGGCGTGCTTGGCTCTCTTCGCGCATCTTTGCGAAGGCTTTGCCGGAGTGCAGCCCAACACGACACTCTTTCGCCATTATTTCTATCCTCGAATCCAGCCCAGAGGCGCCGTCTCCGGATGCGTCGCCTGGATCTCAAGATCCAAGGGGGCGTACCCGGACAGTGCCATGAAGGAGAGGTGGGATGAATGGCGTGGCCGGTTGTGCTGGATCGAAGACGAAGACCCGCAGGAATTCTGCAAGGTCTGTCGAATGCCGCCGGTCCGCGGCAGCGACTGGGGTGATGTTGATGCTGCCGACGGGAGGCTTACTGTCGCCACCACCAGGATCCTCCGGCTGACCCGGGCTGGGCTCACCCTGGAGATGATCGGGGCGGACTTCATTCGCCGCCGGATCGCCCCGTTACATAACAAGGGGAGGCCAGCCTGGCTTTTTACGAACCCGGCTGACATTATGCGGCTCCGCCCTTGCCTCGACCACCACTTCACGGTGATGGGGCATGCCCACTTCTGTCAGCGGCGTTTCCAGCTTGGTGTGGGTTGCGACGGCGAGGTTGAACGGACCGGCAAGGCTGCGAGGGCTGCCGCAAAGGTCGGCAAGGCCGTCAAGGGGTCATTCTTCTAGTTGCCAGCGGGGGTGGTCCCGTTGTGCAATAACTCACGCCCGTCCAAGATCATTGCTATGATGCCGGACTGCAACGCGCACGGCCCTGTCCTGAGCTGGCAGGAGCCGACGGATGCAGATGTGCAGCAATTCTTCGACTCCTTGACCGAGGTATATGTCAATTCTGACGTCGAGCGGTGGCTTGTCATGGACACCACCCAGGCGGAGCTGGACTACATCGCCACTAGGGCGAGGGAGGCACAGCTTGCCACGGAGGCCGGCAGCGCCGGGGGTGTGGAGGACAAGGCTGTGACGGCTGCAGAGGAGGAGCAGTTCACCCTGTGGGCGGCGGCCACCGGGGAGATCAGCAACGTCGACGCTGGAGCTCCGCTTGTCGAGGACGCGGCCAACGAGTCGTCAGAGGAAGAGGACGTGGCGGTGGGCTCGACGCCAATCAGGGGAAGAGGGCGAGTCCTGCGGCGAGCTGGCTCCGGCGAGCCGGTCCGGCCTGGCAGGGCTGCGCGGCCTCAATTGACCCTGGAGGGGTCCGGGGGCCACACGAGGGCCACAAAGAGCTGGCGGGGCGGCGAAGGCCGCGAGAAGAAGAAGGCGACGGCCCTTCCTCATCCGGCGCGCACAAACCCCGCCGCCTTCTTCGCCTCCTCCGCAACGTCGACTCGGATGATGATTTGAGCTCCTTTGATCTCGGGTCTCTCCCCGAGAGGAAAAGGAAACTGGTGGAAGAGGAGGAGACGGATGACAGTAAGTACTCCGTTCCTTCTCACATTTCCACTTCCCCAAATCGGGTCGCTTGTCTTGATCCATTTTTGCTTTTGCAGGGAGACAGAGACGTTGGCCCGAGGGCGCGAAGAGGGCGAGGACCTTAACGAGCGGTCCTCGGCTGGGCTTCAGAGACACCACTGGTGGTGCTGAGCAGCCCGGACAGCAGCCCCCGGCGCAGCCCCCAGCGTAAGTTCGTCACCCTCTTCTTACTCGACATGTGGTAGGCGCTCGATGCTATGATGCTGACCTTGCCGGGTTTGCAGGAGGGGAGCGGCAGCAGGAGGAGCCACAGAGGGCTGCTCCTAACACACCACCCCCATCGACTACGCCGCCGCGGGGGGCGTCCCCGGCAAGGGCATCAGGCACGGAGCCTACACCCATGGAGGAAGAGGGGAACTTGGGCGCTGGTGACTCTGCCGCGGCGCCAAATGCTGGCGGAGAGGGGACTTCTGCTTCACAGCCTGGTACTGGTGAGTCGCCTGTCCTTCGTCTCTGTTTTTCCCTTATTCTTTTCTTGGCTTCATCGCCCCCATTGCTGCCCAGGCCCTCCTTCAACAGACATGGAGGACGTGGACACTGTTGTGGGAGACATTGCTGAGGAGGCCGCGGCGAAGGCCAGCGGGATTGCCGCCAAGGAGGCCGCCAAAGATGCTGATGAGGCCGCTGCTGACGAAGCCGCCAAGGGTGCTGCCGAGGATGCCGCTGCAGGAGGCGCCAAGGCGTCCGGCGAGGCTTCTGCTAAGGGAACCAGCGGTGGACCTGCTGGTGAGGCCGGCAAGGCCTCCGCCGAGGAAGAGGTGGCGGGTGACCAGCCCCCCTCCTCCTCAACCTTGGGCCCCGGCAGATATCTGAAAGTGGGCGATGATCTTTTCGTCCATCTTCCGAGGCGTCAAATAGCGCCCTTGAAGGAAGCCTTTGACGGCGAGGTGCTTGCCGCCACCGGCTTGAGGTGGTCGATGAGCCGGCGTTGGCGGCGATGGTTCTCGAAGAGCAGCTTTTCCGCCGCCATGGGGGCCGACTTCGGAAGCTCCAGTGTTCTACTGTGCCCGCTGGACAAGATCAAGTCCAGATGGCAGCGGTGGAGAACACGGAGGTGGACTTCAAGGCGCTTCGTTCGAGACGCAGACTTGGTTCCACCAGACTCGCGAGGAGCAGAGGGCCTTCAGAGGAATTGGCCAAGCGCGATGTGGAGCTCACCATGAAAATGGCCGACGCCGAGAAGGCCCAGAAGAGGCGGCGAACTTGGCATGCGCGAAGCCGCCTGAACCAGCATCAAGCCGCCTTGGACTCTCGGAAGAGGACCTCTCCGCTGCGTGAAGCGAAGCTTAGCGCAATGCTCAGCAACAAGGATGAGGAGCTCGAGGCCCTTGTCGCTGACGGACCCGCGAAATGGAGCAGAGGCACAAAGAGGCACTCGATGCCTGTGCTCCGCCCATGCCGGCAAGGTGAAGGAGCTGGAAGCGGAGCGGACGAGATGAAGGAGCAGGCCCTCAAGCTGTCCGGCGAGAAGAACACGCTCAACCGCGCCTTGGTAGAGGCACAAGGAGCGGTCATCAGCAGGACTGGGGAGCTCTCCGACGTGCAGAACTCCATCAGAGACCTCAAGCTGAAGCTGGAGGGTCTCGAGAAGATGTTGTTGGAGAGCAGGGCTCAGGAGGAGACCTCGACCAGGAACCTCGAGGAGGAGAAGTAACTGCGGGCAAACGAGGCCGCCTCCCACCAGGAATATGTGGTGGGCGAGAACAGGTGGATCAGCCATCTGGACGTCGTCGCATGCAGGGTCACCTCGCAATTGTCCACCATGGGGCTGCCAAACGTGAGGTACGCCCCCGAGCGCAGCGGGACCGTCAACGCCAAGCTGACCCAGTTCTTGAGGCGCCCTCGGAGCCTTGGCCTATCTTCACTCCACCAGACGGCCACGCCGGCCGAGGAGGCCCAGCGACTTTGCCGGAGGGTCGTGACCAAGGTCCTCACCAAGGTGGCGTACTGGAATCCCGACCTTGACTTCGCGGCCTCGATGAAGAGCTTTACGGACGGTGTTGACCTCACGGTGCTCAAGGAGCGCATCAAGCCCATCACCAACGGCATCGATTTAAATCAAGAGGGTGGAAGGCCAGCGCGGGATTGAGCATCCGTTCCTCTTCGTCGCGCACGGGTTCCCGACCAAGACAAATTGTATCTTTAGTTAGAACCGCAGCTATGACGTGATGTAATATAACTTTGAAGTACTCTTAATTTTCATGCATGTTATTTCCCCGTTCGATTCCTCTTTGTATGTGTGCCCCTCGTCGATCGGGTAGGCTTGCTGGTGTGGAAGCCCCGAGCGGCGTTTTGGGAACGGATCCCGTGGCCTGCCGCACGCTGTGCGCAGACGAGCCACCTTTCCGTTCCGAACGCGGCCACTCGAACTGTCGAGCTTGACTCGAGTCAGAATCGAGGGCGTTGTCGGTCACGGAAGGTTACTCTGCCATTCTCGACGCAGCCGCTTGAGCTGTTGAGCGGACTCGAAATAGGGCAAGGGCGTTGCCGATCGTGGGAGAGCCCCTGGCGTGCAGGTTTCTCATACAAAGGCGTGACATCTCCGGGGGGAATAACCTCAAATAAGAAGAGTAGCACAAATAAAGGTTTGGTGCAACTTAGCTTCTGTTGGCGATCGCTTGAGCGTCGATCTTCTGGTCTCCTTCCTTCTTCAAGGATCACGAAGATGAAGGAGTGTTGGGCTAACTGCTAGAGCCGATTTTCTGGCTGCGCCCCTACCGGCGCGCCAAAGATGTCGGTCTTGGGATTTACACCTATGGGATCACAAGAATCCCTACTACGGTTGCGGTAGCGGGTCGTGAGAAGAGCGGATCAAACAGATAGCACACGGTCTGTTTATCCAGGTTCGAGCCGCGAGGATGCGTAAAACCCTACTCCTGCTTTGGTGGTTTGTTTATCTATGTTCTTGAACTAGCAATGGGGCGTGAGGAGCTCCAAAAAGCCGAATCATCCTCCTGTTCGCCTCGGGCCTCCTTTTATAGGGAAAGGGGTCGCCACAGTGGCACACATGAGGTGGAAAGGGTACAGTGATGCGAGTTTATCCCTCGCATTACATGACAAGGCGCATTTAATGCGTCTTGCTTAGGTGTCCTTGCTTTATCGGGGACGGGGGAGAGCCCAGTCTCGTCCGTCGCCGCTCCCTTTCGTGTTGACACGCGCCCTGGTCAGCGGTGCCCGTGGTGCCTTGTAGGCAGGCAGGCAGCTGAGGTGGCGCAGTGGTGGGTCTCCACGAAGATCTGCTTGCCGCCATGCAGGTGGCTGCCCAACTGGTTGGGTCGGCAACTGCATGCGAATGGTGGTGGAGGTTTGATTGGCGTGGGCCTGATGGTGGCCCTACGGGTGCCCTTGGCGAGGGCCTCGTCGTAGCCCCGGCAAGAGTCTTGTCGTGGCGCCTGCTGTCATCCCCGGCAAGGCTCTTGCCGGGGGCCTTGTGGTCCTCTTTGGCTGGGATCCCGCCAAGGGTCGTCGTCTTCTATAGTGTGTATCTGATCTTGAATGTCTTCACAAAGATCTGCATGCCACCACGGGGATGTCTCCCGGATCCTTGCCCCATGGGGGCAGTGGACTCAAGGGTGACTCGCTCCGTAGGTGTGGGACGAACTGCCACGGCAAGGGTCTTGCCGGGTTTGCTAAAACCGCCCCCGGCGAGGATCTTGCCGGGGGAGTCCGGTTTGTCCCCTTTGCTCTTTGTGGCCTTGGTCTTAGCGTCGTTCTGCTCCTTTCGAGCTTCAGCCTTACCTTGGCTCACCTCCCTCGCCTTGCTCAGTGCGGCGGTGTCCGTGGCTCAGACTGCCCGTGCACAGTTATAGGGGTACAAAAAGTGTACCCCTCTTTTTGTACACCGACACGAACCCCCAAATGGAATTTTGTAGATATTATAAAACGTCTCTAGAGGCATGGTATAAGGATGATCATACAAGTTAAATGAAACTCTAGACTCACGAGGAAAATACTTGAATTTCTCAGTAAAAGTTTCTGTGAGGTTGGGATGCTGAAGGCACTTATGTTCAATGTAGGGGCCAAGCTCATCGTTGTGAGCATACCGCTCAAATTCTTCCTTAATACCTGCGCACACCATGAAATCATTACACTGCCACAAGCATGATTTGATAATCGCATCCCACATTTCACTTGCACTTGGTTCAACATAAGACCGACGCATCGAGCCATTGCTAGACGATGCCTCCGTAGACCTCCTCCTCGAAGAACTCCTAAAGAAACTCATCTTATTCCTACAGATAAAATTCTAAAAAATTTAGTCCATGAAATTTTTGTCAACAAAACTTCCTAAGATTGATAGCAACTACTCATAAGGGCGCATAGATGCTATATTAAGCATTCAAACTACTTAGAACTCTAAGAATTCAACATGCAAGCTCATCTACAATAGCACCAAGAGTAGCTAATTATGCAAAATACAAACCACTAAAGAAAAACTAATTGGAGCAATGGAGGAGTCACATACCAACTGGCAATCCCCCAAAACAGTTTTGGAAATGGACCCAAAGAGATCGGGATCCCCGGGTTTGCGAGCAAGAACACAAGAGAGAGAGAGAGAAATGGTGATTTTTTTTCTGGAGGTAGGAGATGATGTGGGCTAAAGAGATAAGTGAGGGGACCCAGGTGAGGACCACAACCCACCAGGGCGCGCCAGGGTTTGCTGGTGCGCCCTGATGTCTTGTGGTCACCAGGTGCACCCCCCCTATGATGTTATTTGCAAAAAAATCAGACAAAATCGTATTAAATTTTTAGGAAATTATGAGAACTTTTTTTAGGTCATTTTTTATTGCACGAAAATCCAGAAAAAGGATAAACATGTCATTTTATTTTATTTAACTAAGAAAAACAGAGAACAAAAGGTAAGGACAGAAGGTAGTGCCTACTAAATTCATCAACTTCATACCTCTAAAAAATGATCCATTTATAAGGTTGATCAAGTCTTATTAACAACCACCTTCGATTAGCATGAAATTGAAGAACTTTCGTAAAATAGTAAGTTACCTCAACGGGGATATGCATGTCCCCAATAATAAGTATATTATATTTCTTTTTGGCAGTAGGTAAAGGTAGGTGAAAACTTCCAATAGTGAGTGTTGGAGATTGTTTAATAACATTAATACCATTCACTTGGAATTGTTTCTTCAGAAAGTGCAACGTATGCTCATTACCATTGATATGAAAAGTTATCTTGCTTTTATTGCAATCGATAACAACCCCTGCAGTATTCAAAAATGGTCTACCAAGGATAATCGACATGTTGTCATCCTCGAGCATCTCAAGTATAACAAAGTCTGTTAAGATAGTAATATTTGCAACAACAAGGGCACATCCTCACAAATACCGATTGGTGCGGCAGTTGATTTATCAACCATTTGCAAAGATATTTCAGTAGGTGTGAGTTTATTCAAATCAAGTCTTTTATATAAAGAGAAAGGCATAACACTAACACCAGCTCCTAAATCACACAAACATTTTTAACATAATTTATTTTGATGGAGCAAGGTATAGTTGGTATTCCTGGATCTCCAAGTTTTTAGGTACTCCATCCTTAAAAGATCAATTAGCAAGCATAGCGGAGATTTTAGCTTCTGGTATCTTTCTCTTATTAGTGATGATGTATTTCATGTATTTTGCATAAGGGGCCATCTTTAAAATATCAGTCAAGAGAGTACGCAAAAAGACTGGCCTAAGCATTTCGGCAAAGCGTTCAAATTCTTCATCATCCTTTTTCTTAGTTGGTTTAGGTGGAAAGGGCATGGGTTTTTGGACCCATGGTTCTCTTTCTCTACCATGTTTTCTAACCACAAAGTCTCTTTTATCATATCTTTTATTTCTAGGTTGTGGATTATCAAGATCAACAACAGGTTCTATCTCAACATCAGTATCTGGTTCTTTATCTTTGTCTGGTTGAGTGTCTTCATGAACATCATCATTATCTTTCTCATTGCCACTAGATGAATGCTCATTACCAGATTGAGTTTTAGCATCTGAGATAGACACATCATTATTATCTTCAGGAGGTTTTTCTATTTCAGGTTCACTAGAGGTATGCAAAGTCCTATCATTTTTTTCCAGAAGGACTAGGTGCATTAGTGTTAATTCTTTAAGATTCTTGTTCAATTCTTTTAGGGTATCCCTCAGGATATAGTGGTTGCTGAGTCATTCTACCTCCTCTAGTCATTACTCTGACATCATGATCATTTATATTATTGTTCATATCATCAAGCAATTCTCTTTGAGATTAGCAACTTGTTCTAACTGAGTATGAACCATGGAGGCATGGTTTCCTACACCTCTAACATCATTAGTGATTCTAAATAACAAGTTACTCGAGTGAGAAATCATATCAGAATATTATTTCAACTGTTTCATAACATTTGCATTGAAGTGATCTTGTTTTCTAATGTAGTTATGAAACTCATAAAGGCATTGGCTAGGATGTTTATTGTAAGGAATGTCACTTTCATCAAATTTCATTAAAAAGATTACCTCTACCACCTTTGGTGATGGAGTGTCAAGTCCATGTATTTCTTCAATTGGAGGTAAATTTTTGACATCTTCAGCTTTAATACCCTTTTCCTTCATATATTTCTTTGCTTCTTGCATATCTTCAGGACTGAGATATAAGATACCCCTCTTCTTTGGAGTGGGTTTTGGCGGTGGTTCGGGAAGAGTCCAATCATCATAAATTTTCAATATGTTGTTTAATAATTCCTTAGCTTATTCAACCGTTCGTTCCCTGAAAACACAACTGTCGGTGTCAAAACCGGCGGATCTCGGGTAGGGGGTCCCGAACTGTGCGTCTAGGCGGATGGTAACGGGAGACAAGGGACACGATGTTTTTACCCAGGTTCGGGCCCTCTCCATGGAGGTAATACCCTACTCCTGCTTGATTAATATTGATGTTATGGGTAGTACAAGAGTAGATCTACCACGATATCAAGGAGGCTAAACCCTAGAAGCTAGCCTATGGTATGATTGTTGTTTTTCCTAAGGACTAAAACCCTCCGGTTTATATAGACACCGGATAGGTTAGGATTACACAGAGTCGGTTACAATGGTAGGAGATCTACATATCCGTATCGCCAAGCTTGCCTTCCACGCCAAGGAACGTCCCATCCGGACATGGGACGATGTCTTCAATCTTGTATCTTCATAGTCTTGGAGTCTGGCCGTGACGATAGTCCGGCTATCCGGACACCCCCTAGTCCGGGACTCCCTCAGTAGCCCCTGAACCAGGCTTCAATGACGACGAGTCCGGCGCACATATTGTCTTCGGCATTGCAAGGCGGGTTCCTCCTCCGAATACTTCATAGAAGGTTTTGAACACAAGGATAGTGTCCGGCTCTACAAAACAAGTTCCACATACCACCGTAGAGAAAATAACTTTTGCACAGATCTGGCGGCGTATTCAGGCGTGACATCACACCACAGCCGGACCTTTATATGAATCGTTTTTACCGTTCCACCTCGGTAGCGTTTAGCGGGCGGTTTCCTTAGCACGTCTTATCAAAGCATAGATCATGCCCCCTTTTTCCGGGATTCTCATCAATACGGATGTGGGTAACCCATCCGCGCCATTGATTACAGCGCTTGGGAGATAAGCGAGTTTTACCAGGCTGGTGGGGGACGCATAACTTCGTCCGTCCATATAAGGGGATAAGAATCCACCTTTTCACCTCGCCTTCTTCCTCCTTTGCTCATCCATTTCCGACTTCGAGCTCCAGGCGCCCAAGTCCGCATCCCACCTCAACCTTCTCCAACCATGTCGAGGAGCGGGAGGCAGGTGGATGGACCCCTCCATCATGGAGAGGCACATCACAAGACTGCGAGAGGCGGATACTTGTCCCGGCGACATCGCGCCTGAGCTGCCCGATCTGGGGCAGCTCATTCCAACCCGGGCCCCATGAGAGGGTGGTGTTTGTCCCCACTTCCTCCATGGACTAGGTTTTCCACTTCACCCATTTGTGCAGGGGCTCATGTTCTACTACGGCACAGACTTCCACGACCTGGCCCCAAATTTCATCCTCAACATCTCGGCGTTTATCGTGGGTATGCGAAACCTTCCTCGCATCCAGCCCCACTTGACTTATGGCTGAAGATCTTCAACGTCCGGCCGAAGGTAGTGGGCGGCCGTCAAGCGAGTCTTGGGCGCCATGGTTGGCAAGATGGCCAAAGTCCCATGGCTCGAGGCCTTCGTGGAGACAATAAAGGGGTGGCAATCGGGTGGTTCTACATCACCGAGCCACGCGACCCGAATGGGTGGCGGCCCCAATTTAGATCTGGCTTCCCCACACGGCTCTCGTCATGGAAAGAGAAGGGCCCGCGTGGGGAATTCGGAAGAAGCTATCCGGACTCAAACATGCGTCTGAAACCTGATGGACAAGAATCTCGGGCTTGTCGGCGTAATCGGTGATGCTCATCCGCGGATTCTCCCCGCCAACAACGGGCCTTCAATTTGTGGGAGTTCGATCCCGCACAGCACCGAACCTGAGCGGCTCTTGACACTACGTCGAAGACGCTGGAAGGTGCTGTTCAAAGGCGCTGAAGCCCGACATCCGCTAACAAAGATCGCGGATACAGCTCGCGGCGTCCAGCCGCGAGAAAGTTATTTTACCCTTTACGGGACTCTTTTTCATAGATTGACTCTATGTGGGATCTAAAACTCCCTATTCTTTGACAGACTGGTGAAGACATCCGGACAGATTAACTGTCGGCTCCTTTTCGAAGACCCAGCGGACGCCTGATTGATGGGGCTGCTGGCTCCGGCACCCCATGTGGTGCCGGAGAAGAAAAACCAAAAGGAGGCCACGGAACTCGAAGGAGCTCCGATGCAGTCTGTCGATTCTGAAGAAGAATCTTCTCCTGAGGACGAGGAGGAAGAAGAAGAAGCTCCTCCCCCAGCGGGAGAGGAGAAGAAAAGGAAGGCCGCCCCAACTGGGGAGGCCGGAGGGTCCAAGAAGGGAAGAACCCTTCCTCCGGACTTCTCCACCAACATCGGCGACAGCGAGGATTGGCCTCGAGGCCAAGCCTGGCGAGATCGTAAGTGTCCGGATACCCATGGCTTTGTATTATTGCAGAGTGTTCTCTAATGTCGAACAATTGTGCAGCCCGCCCAAGGGCGAGTTCGCCGATTCATCGAGTGGGTCCCTGGGCTCGTCGGAAATGGAGAGTACTTCGCCTCCGACCGCCTCCTCGCCTCACGCTACGGACGACGCCTTGGTGGGGCCCCAAGGGGTCTTGGTCAAGAGGAGGTGGCGCGGAGGTGCCACAAGGCAACCTCCCGGACTCGAGCGCGTGGGGGCAAGACCCCGGGGCTCTAAGCCCGACCCTCATCCGGACTCCATGCCGGAACCATCAGCGGTTCCGAAGTCCGGCCAGCGGATCCTTTGCAAGAAGGGTAAGACACGGTGTCCTCCGTCCAACCGGAGGCACGGATAGCTCTTGGGGCGCTTAACAGCGCTTCCATCGAGGAGGAGCACCGCCTTTGTTATGAGTGCGGTGATCCGGACAGTTCGATCCGCCAAGAGCGGATGACCAAGCTATACCAGCCTTCTAACGAGCTTTGAGGTAAGTTTTAGAATATGTAAAAATATTACCGCATAGACAGTAGCCCCTGATGCTTAGCTCGGTGTTTGGAAAGAAAAGCCGGACTAGGGATCTAAAAAGATATACGCAGGAGTCTAACATAAGTATGTCAATATGGGAATGCAGGCTGTCTGCTGACCTCTGCCAGACCGATGGCTGCGGAGGTCAATGCATTGAAGCGAGAACCTCGGCGGTCCGAGAACGAGCTCGGACAAGCCAAGAAGCAGCTCGAGGACAAGGAAGGTAAGTAATACCTTATTAAAGAAATACCTTATAGAAAAGGTTTTGGTTGCAAAAGATAACAGGAATAACTTGGGTACTACAGGGGCCACGAACGAGGTGGCGACCCTGAAGGAAGCGGTGTCTGTGGCCGAAAACAAAGCAGCTGCGGAACGCACCGAGTGAGAGAAGGGGGAGGCGCAGCTGGCCAAAGATGCATAAGAGCTCCAAGCTCTCGTGGAAAAATCGAGAGTTTGGGCGTGACTCGAACTCGAGAGTCCGAGCTCGCCTCGGCTCTTGAGAGTGCCAAAGCTGCTAAGGCCGAGGCCAAAAAGCCCTCCAAGAAATTGAGTCGTTGAAGAAGATAGCGGCGGGTAAGGCATTCTTTATGCAAAGCAAGCATGTGAAAGTGAATTACCTATTACTTACCCGGATTCGGAGCTCTCCGGAGCATTTGCAGATTTGCCCGTGGTGTGTCGATCTTTGCCGCATTCTACCGTGCCAAGGAGGGAGCTCGACGGAAAAGGTGTTCTGGTCTCGGTATCTTTGAGGCGGACGTCCGTGCCCTGAGCGACCAGTGAAGCAGCTGGTCGAGCTCCACAAGGTCACCGAACAGGCCATGAAGGGCCTTATAAGCGCTGGTGTGGCCATTGGAGCCCATGCCCGGAGCTACTTGACTTGGTGCAGCAGGTGGTGGATGCTTGTCCACGGATTGAAGTCATCAAGCGCTCCGTCTGCATTGAAGGTGTCCGTCGGGCCCTTGCCGTGCTAAAGTGCTGCTGGGCAAGCTGGATGCGGAGAAGCTTGTGACGGACGGGCCACCAAGGGCCATGAGCATCGCACGCCCGAAATGTATTATGAGGGCCTCCTGAAGGGTGCCCGCCGAATAGCGGATGAGTGCTAAAAAAGATGTAATTTTTGAATAGGCTCACATTTGTTATCATGTACGCTGAAAACTTGTTCATATGCGCTAAGCAACGCTTGTTAATTTAAAATATTATCTTATGTGCGGCCGTTTATCAAATTTGAGAGATGGCAAGTCGTTGGCTTCAGCCCCCATGCCACGAGTGATGGGGTGTTCGGGATAAACTTGAGCACTCTTGTTCCCATTCTTGGGTCCATCTAGGGAGGCGCTCAACACAACGAACAAGGCAACTGGACTTATAATGCTTGAACACTCTCACTTAGCCATAGAATTCTATAATTTTAAATTTTGGCGAAGCCCCTAGTATTCAGAAGACCGAGTTCGGGGCGCTATCCACGCCTTGGCCGGACAATTCCGGTTCCTCGCTCTAAGCGGCATAAGTCTTTAGGGACCCGAAAAAACCTCTCGAACAGCGACCGGCTCTCGCCCTATCATGACGGTCAGTTTTAGCTTTCTCCACTGAGGTGCTCGACCCAGCTCAAGCTGGGGCACAATCGCGATGGTTCTCCGGTGCTACCTTAGCGATATAACGGGCGTAAGGTACCAAAACACGGGGCCGGGCAAACCCAACTATTGACCCAAGACATGATTCGGAGCCGATTCATATAATGCTATAAGTTCGGGGTGCCGCACTTGTGAAAGTGTTCGGATTTATCACACCATAATTTTGGGATACTTAAGCCCCTCGTGTATTGGCCGTACCAAATTGTACGGTTGCAACATGTCGTAAAATGAACATATGTATAGATAAAGGAAATAGAGCAATAATAAGCAAAAGCTATGTATTGTTTATTCCAAAAGGTACTGCAATGAAAGCAGAACGATACAAATAGTGCGATGAGCAAGGGATGGGACTATCTAACATGTCCCCCTCCAGGGGTAAGCTGCGGGATGGTATGTAAAAAACAGTTATAATGCTCGTAATAGAGACCACCTGAACACTTCGACGTGCCTTACTGCTTCCCTGGCTGTTGCATCGTGAGTTCGGCGATTCTAGTGCCGGACAGGACTTTTGAAAGACGGAGTCCTGAAAGTAAGAAAAAGTAAGAAAAAGGAAAAAAAAAGGAAAAGAATGACACAATCGGGGCCCCAGTGCGGTCGAGCCGCATTCTTGGCGTGCGTGGTCTTGCCCTCCCCATATGCCCATGGTATCTCCGGGCGTAATTATGTGCGCGTAACACTAGCCGCAATTTCGTCGGGGCTGGGGTTGGGGCGGATTGCTATCGTGCTTCAATCGTGCGAGCGGTCTTGTTGTAGGTTACTCGGCGCGCTTGCGGTGTCCGGGGCGCTTAATGGCGGACTCGAGAGTTCTTGTGAGAGGCTGCTTTGTACCTCCGCCGCGAGGGCGCCGTGTGCTCCTCCATTCGGAGAGAGCGTTCAGTGTTTCCATTGACCGTGATTACTCCTCGAGGGCTGGCATCTTGAGCTTGAGGTATGCGTAGTGCGGCACCGCATTGAACTTTGCAAATGCGGTTCGTCCGAGCAGTGCATGATAGACGATGCGGAATGGGATGATCTCGAAGATTAACTCTTCGCTTTGGAAGTTATCCGGGGATCCGAAGACCCCTTCGAGTGTAACCGAGCCCGTACAACTGGCCTCTACACCGGTATGGCGCCTTTAAAGGTCGTCTTTGTAGGTTTAATCTCGGAGGGTCTATGCCCATTTTGCGCCTTGTATCCCGATAAAGCGGTTCAGCTCTCGCCGCCGTCCATCAGGACTCTGGTTAGGTGAAATCCGTCGATAATTGGGTCAAGAACCAATGCGGTGAAACCGCCGTGACGGATGCTAGTGGGGTGGTCCCTTCGATCGAAGGTGATCGGGCAGGAAGACCATGGGTTGAACTTCGGGGCGACTGGCTCCATCGCGTCTACGTCCCTTAGTGCACGCTTCCGCTCCCTTTTGGGTATATGGGTTGCGTATATCATGTTCACCGTCCGCACTTGCGTGGGAAAACCCTTCATCCTCTATTGTTCGGCGGCGGGGCTCTTCCTCGTCATCGCTATGCAGCCCTTGTCATTGAGTTCGGTTAACTTGCTCTTGCTTGAACACCCAACAGTCCTGTTGGTGTGATTAGCTGGTTTTTCGGGATGCCACGTATCGCACAAGTGATCGAGTATCCGGTCCAAGTTGGACGGGCCCTGGGTATTTCTTTTGAATGGCTTCTTCCGCTGACCGGGGTTTAGAGCCTCTGAATCCGGCATTGACGGCCGTATCTTCAGTGTTATCGCCGTTAATGCGGCGCTTGTTCTTGTTGCGACGCGACCTGCCATTGCTGTCCTTGGTATCCGAACTATCAGGATGTTTGGCCAAGTTGTTGCTTCGAGCTAGCCATGAGTGTTGTGAGGGCTGCCATGGATTTTGGCTTTTCCCGTCCTAGGTGCCGGGCAAGCCACTCGTCGCGGATGTTATGTTTGAAGGCTGCAAGGGCCTCTACATCCGGACAGTCAATGATTTTATTTTTCTTTGTTAGGAACCGTGTCCGAATTGTCGGCGATTCTTCCGGCTCTTGGATTATGTGGCTAAGGTCATCGGCGTCTGGTGCTTGCACATATGTGCCCCGAAGTTATCAAGGAATGCGGCTTCGGTCCTCCCAACAACCAATTGATTCTGCCGGCAAGCTGTTGAGCCAATGCCGAGCTGGTCCTTTAAGCTTGAGTGGGAGGTATTTGATGGCATGTAGATCATCACCGGGCCATGTGGATATGGAGGAGATAGTCCTTGATCCGGACCGCAGGATCTGTGGTACCATCGTATGATTCGATGTTTACGGGTTGGAAGCCCTCGAGGATTTGATGATCCATTACTTCATCTGTGAAGCATAGTGGGTGTCTTGGCGCCTCAGTATTGGGCTATATCCCGCGTAGCTCATGTGAGCTTTGTTCTCGTGTTCGCCCGTCCGGTTTGTTGTATCCGCGCGACGGTAATCCTCCCGTCGTTAGGCGCCACGTGATCCGCCGATCGATCTTGTATGTTTTGCCTTATCCTCCAATATATCTCGCAAGTCCGGCGCGTTTTCCCGTGCCTTGGTACTTTTTGAGCGGCGTCGGGGTGTGGCTTGAGCAGAGGGTCGAGAGGCTTCTCTGTCGCGGCCACGGGGTGGCCGGTCTGCCATGTCGTGCGCTGGTGACTTGGGTGCTTCCTCCTCTGATCGAGGCAACGGCCTGCGTTTGGGGTAGCTTTTGGAGGGGCGTTCGAGTTCATACTCTTCGGCTGCAAGGACTTCAGTCCATCTGTCAGCTAGCAGGTCTTGGTCAGCTCTAAGTTGTTGCTGCTTTTTCTTGAGGCTGTTTGCCGTGGCCATAAGCCTACGTTTGAGACGCTCCTATACGGCGGGATCCTCAGGCATGACAAATTCGTTGTCGTCGAGGCTTGCCTCATCTTCGGAGGGAGGCGCGTAATTATCGTCCTCGACCTCTCTTTCTGCCGCACTGTCGTGTGGACTTGCTTCTCCCTCCTCCTTCGCTGAGTCATCTTTGGAGGGTTGTCTTCGTCTTGTCGGGGTGTTATTATCTCCCATACCAGAATCACCATTTTTGCTGTGGCGGGATTTAGAGCGGCGCCGCTGACGCCGGTGCCTCGGTTGCTTTTTGGAGGGGTCATCCTCCGTTGTTCCGTCGCCGTTCCCGTCTTTTGGGATATCCACCATATATATGTCCTATGACGAGGTGGCCTTCCAGTGCCCTGTAGGCGCTGGGTCTTGGTCGTCTCCGGCGTCGTCATCCATACCGTCGACGTCTTCGGAGTCAAAGTCGAGCTTGTCGGTTAAATCATCGACAGTGGCTACAAAGTGGGTGGTGGGTGGGCGTTGAATTTCGTCGTTCGTATCCCAACCTTCCTGTCCGCAGTCCGGCCAGGGCTCTCTAGATAAAGACAGAGACTTTAGCGAATTCAGAATGTCGCCAAAGAGCGAGTGCTGAAAGATGTCCGCGGCCATGAACTCCATAACGGGCGCCTAATCGGATTCGATTGGCAAGGGCGTGGAGGGTTCGGAGTCCGGATAGGAGTCCGGCACCCTGGAGTCAAGGTCTTCGCAAAGGACAGGGATGGAGTTCGGCTCAATCGCCGTAGAGATTGTAGCCCCCAAGGCGGTGTCCAACCACTTGTCCTCGATCGGGGAATCCGGCTCCGGATTAAGGGTCGGAGCGGATGCTGGTGTTGCCTCCAGGGCACTGTTCGGCTGCAGAGCAAGATCATGTCCATCGAGACGGTGCGGCGCGCTTGGCTGCGGCTCGAATCCGTCGAAGATCAAGTCTCCGCGGATATCGGACGTATAGTTCAAACTTCCAAATCTGACCTGATGGCCAGGGGCGTAGCTTCGATCTGCTCCGGATGGCCAGCTTAATTGGCCCGCAGATGCAAAGCCGCCGAATCGAAGATCTGTCCGGGAGAAAAGTCTCACCACATGCAGCGTCGTTGTTGATGATCGAAGGAGCCATCGGGCCTATCGGTGGCGACACGAGGAACTCTCAATGAAAGCACCAATGTCGGTGTCAAAACCGGCGGATCTCGGTAGGGGTCCCGAACTGTGCGTCTAGGCGGATGGTAACAGGAGACAAGGGACGCGATGTTTTTACCAGTTTCGGCCCTCTCGATGGAGGTAATACCCTACTCCTACTTGATTAATATTGATGATATGGGTAGTACAAGAGTAGATCTACCACGAGATCAAGGAGGCTAAACCCTAGAAGCTAGCCTATGGTATGATTGTTGTTTTTCCTAAGGACTAAAACCCTCCGTTTATATAGACACCGGATAGGTTAGGGTTACAGTAGTCGGTTACAATGGTAGGAGATCTACATATCCGTATCGCCAAGCTTGCCTTCCACGCCAAGGAAAGTCCCATCCGGACACGGGACGAAGTCTTCAATCTTGTATCTTCATAGTCTTGGAGTCCGGCCGTGACGATAGTCCGGGTATTCGGACACCCCCTAGTCCGGGACTCCCTCAACAACCAACACAACTATCTAGGAAGTCCCTAGAAGCATCGGTTGGTCCATTATAGACGATATAAAGTATTTCATTTTTCTTAGGAGGATGATCAGGCAAAGAATTAAGCAATTGGAGAACCCCCCAAGCTTGTGGGAGACTCTGTTCTTCAATTTGCACAAAGTTAAATATTTCCTGTAAGGCAGCTTGGTTCTTATGAGCAGGAAAAAAATTCAGAGAAGGAATAAATCATATCTTGGGGACTACGCACACAACCAGGATCAAGAGTATTGTACCACATCTTAGCATCACCCTTGAATGAGAATGGAAATAACTTCGAATTTAATAGTAGCAAATTTTCTCATCATGAGCAAAAAGGGTGGCTATATCATTTAGTCTAGTAAGGTGTGCCACAACAGTTTCATAGCCATGGAAACGATCTTGATGTACCACGAGCTTTGTTAATATAATTGAATCATATGGTATTTGTTCCCTCTTTATGTTGTTGTGATGAATTCAGTCTTTACCTTTAAGGTTTCACGATTATAGGATTGAATACTTTTTGGATTTCAGAACACTTGATGTATGCCTTGCATATGAAACCAGTGGTGACAATGGGGTATTATATTGATTCACTTGATGTATGTTTTGGCACTCAACTTGTGGATTTCGGAGGTGACATTGGGGTTATCTATGCATAGGGGTTGATGCATGTTTTCGTCCTACTTTCTCCGGTAGAAATCTTAACTCACTCTTTGAATTTCTTTGTGTTGGATTGAATATTATGAATTTGAAGGTGTTTGGTGCATATCGAATAATCAACTCACGGATACTTGTGGTGACATTGGAGTATCTAGGTCACACTAGAGTTGGTTGATGTGTATCGTCCGGTGTTATTTTAGTACAAACTCTAGGGTTGTTTGTGAAACTTATTGGAATAGCTCAATAGATTGATCGGAAAGGATAACTTTGTGGTGTTTCGTACCCTACAAACAATTTCATCTTATGTTCTTCGCTTGATAAGAACTTTGGAGTGATTCTTTGTCTCATGTTGAGGGACTATTCTATGATTTAATTATGTTAGCACTATTGAGAGATTGCACTAGTGAAAGTATGAACCCTGGGCCTTGTTTTCAAGCACTGCAATACCGTTTGTGCCCTGTTTTATCACTTCCAACCTTTCTGTTTTTTATTTTCAGATTAAAAAAACCTATATCTACTATCCATACTACACTTGTATCACCATCTCTTCGCTGAATTAGTGCACCTATACAATTTTCCATTGTATTGGGTGTGTTGGGGACATAAGAGATTTCCTGTATTTGGTTGCAGGGTTGTTTGAGAGAGACCATCTTCATCCTATGCCTTCCATGGATTCATAAACCTTATGTCATCCACTTGAGGGAAAAGTGCTACTGTCCTAGAAAACTCCGGGCTTGGAGGCCCAACACAACTCTACAATAAGAAGTTGTGTAGTAGACATCAAGCTCTTTTCTGGCGCCGTTGCCGGGGAGGTGAGTGCTTGAAGGTATATCTTTAGATCTTGCAATTGAATCTTTTAGTTGCTTGTTTTATCACTAGTTTGGTTTATAAAAGAAAACTACAAAAAAGGGAATTGAGGTTGCATCATATTGCAATCATCAAAAAAGGGAAAATGATGGATCGGAAAACTGTGCTCAATTGTTAGAAGAGGATTTAATAAAATGTTTGGCATATAATGTTTGAATTATAAGCATGATGGGAATGTTGCTAGTATGAATTCTTTGAATATCCATGATGCTAGTGATATGCAAATCCATAAGCTTGGGGATGCTAAGTTTTATGAAGATGATATTTTTAGTCCCCCAAGTTTTGATGTGCAATTCTTATGATGATTGCAATATGTATGAAAGTGGGTTTGGAAGAGTGTCACTTTAGATAATAATTATCACACTACTTTGGAGGGTGTTAAATCTCATTATAATGATAAAAATTGATTTGGAGAGGTCATAACTTTATTTAGTGATGAATCTACTACTTTGGAAGAGGTTTCAATTGATTATTACGAGAACAAAGTTGCTATCTATGATGATTATTGTGGTGACATGTATGCTATAAAGAATAATGATATCCATGAAATCTATCATCATGATTTTAATGTTCAATTTGATTATGTCAATCAAGTATCTCATGATATTTACTTTGTTGAGTTTGCTCCCACTACTATTAATGAGAAATTTTTTGTGAAAGCATAAGTACTCCCTGGGTGATTTTTCAAATTAATGTCAACATATCTCTTGTTGGACTAATGCTTTTATCTAGTGTATTTCAGACAAGTTCAACAATGGCGTGGCATGGACAAGAGGATGTGGAACCCCTTCAAAATGCTAAGGACACATATTGGCAAAAGCTCAAGACTCTTCATTTATATTTTAGTGAACCAAGATCACATTGAGTCTATAGGAAAGCCAATACTATTAAAAGGGGATGAGGTGTTGCTTAATGGTCTACTTGCTCAAAATGCTTAGTGATTTTGCTCCAAATCCCTCAACAACTTTCTCATTCCAAATATATCCAAAACCCAAAGTCAAACTCGGCCCACCGAAATCTTCTATCTGGCGCCACCGAGTTCATTTGACATAGCCACTGCCAGAAACCCTAACACCTCGGTCACACCAATATGGATCTCGGTCTCACATAGATGGCCTTGCAAACTCTTTGTTACCCTTTTGTAACATTTCGGTCAAACCGAAATGAGCAATCGGTCACATCGAGTTTGCTTTACCAACTCTATGTTTGCTCTTTGATGAAATCGATATCAGTGAGTTCACACAATCGGCGCAACCGAGATGAGTTTTTTCCCTAGCCCTAACACATCGGTCCCACTAATTTGTTCCAGTCGGTCCCATCGAGATTCCAAACGTTCACATTTTGAATTGTATTGGTCTCGCCGAGTTCTTCTATTCGGACTGACCGAGTTGGGTTAGATGTGTGTAACGGTTGGATTTGGTGTGGAGGCTATATATACCCCTCCACCCCCGTCTCCATATAAGAGAGAGCCATCAGACCGTGCCTACACTTCCAGCTTACATTTTCTGAGAGATAACCACCTACTCATGTGTTGCAATCAAGATATTCTGATCCAACCACAAGACTCTTCATTTCTAGCCTTCCCCGAGTTGCTTTCCACTCAAATCATCTTTCCACCATATCTAAATCTATGAGAGAGAGTTGAGTGTTAGGGAGACTATGATTTGCAACACAAGAGCAAGGAGTTCATCATCAACACAACATCTATTACCTTTTGGAGAGTGGTGTCTCCTAGATTGGTTAGGTGTCCCTTGGGAGCCTCCGACAAGATTGTGGAGTTGAACCAAGAAGTTTGTAAGGGCAAAGAGATCGCCTACTTCGTGAAGATCTACCCGAGTGAGGCAAGTCCTTTGTCGGCGATGGCCAAGGCGGGATAGACAAGGTTGCTTCTTTGTGGACCCTTCTTGGGTGGATCCCTCTGTGGACTCGCGCAACCGTTACCCTTCATCAAAGTGGATGTACGATAGCACCACCTATCGGACCACGCCAAAAAACTCTGTGTCTTAATTGCATTTTCACACTCCAATCCCATCCCTTTACTTTCTTGCAATTAGCATGCTTTACTCTTTCCGCTGCTCATACTCTTTCCATGCTCGCTTGAAATGTATTGTGAATGCTTAAACATGTCCTAAAACTCCACCTCAACTTGAAGAACTTAAAAATTGCCACTTTTACTTGTTGAGGGTCTAATCACCCCCCTTTAGACCCCTCTTCTTGATCCTTTCAATTGCTATCAGAGCATTGGTCTACATTGCTTTTGTTTAATCACCATTGGAGGAAGATGGATGAGTCTATGATTGGGAGTATTAGTCGTAGAGTGCCTATGCTTGACAGAGAGTTCTATAGCTCTTGGAAGAATGAGGACCTTGATATTTCAAGGAATATAATTTGAACAAGTACATTACTAGCCCTTACGCGCCTCCCATTGATCCTTTGCATCCTACCCCTGATGAGTATCTTGACATGACCCGCAATCTTAGAACTATTGATGTTATCATGAGAGGATTGCCTAGAAATTTTCTTGTGTGCTTGCCTACTTTTGAATGTGCTTACACTATATGGAAATATCTTGAGGAGCGCTTTCCAAACCATTCCTTGAAAAATCTAGGTGAGATTCTTCAAAAGTCCATTGCCTTTCAAAACATGGGTACTAGTGATCCTAAATTTGATGATTTTCTATTTGAGCTTCGTGACTTTCCGCGTGCAAAAGGAGATGTTGGATCATTAGTAGCATCATTTCACAAGTCATTATAATTCATAAGCATGCACATTGTCATGGTCATACATCTAATGAATCACTCTCTCTAGGCGATGGTCATTCACATGATGATGTTGAGCATGGATATTATGATGAGGATGATGATAGTGACTTTGATCTTGATGAGTCAATGAGACACTTTGGTCTTATGGCTAAGCTTCATGATTACATGGCTAGAGGGAAGGAATGGTTCTTGATAGTGGATGTACGTTTCATATGACTGGAGATAAGGACATGTTTCATGGGCTTTCTGAAAACGAGGATCGCCAGAAGTATGTCACTTTTGGTGATAACTCAAAGGGTAAGGTAGTTGGCCTTGTTAAGGTGGCCATCTCCCATGATAGCTCTATCCAAAACGTCATGCTCATTGAATCCCTTGGTTATAATCTACTTTCCGTATCTAGGCTAGCTAACTTCGGTTTCAATGTCCTATTTACTGAAATAGATTGCCAAAGTGTTTCGAAGAGATAATCATAATATGGTCTTTACCGGTATTCGTAGAGGTGATCTATACATTATTGATTTCACTAAGAGAGCTCAACCTTGTACTTGCTTAGTTGCTAAATCTTCTAAACGTTGGTTATGGCATAGAAGACTAGGTCACATGGGTATGCGAAATCTTGATAAGCTTATTAAAGGTGATAATATCCTTGGTGTTAAAGATGTCATATTTGACAAGGATAGACTTTGCAGTGCTTGTCAAGCAGGAAAACAAGTTGGAGGAAGTCATCCCATGAAGAACATCATGACCACAAGAAGACCGCTTGAGCTACTTCATATGGATCTTTTTGGTCCCAACGCCTACAAGAGTCTCGGTGGTAACTCGTTCCGTTTGGTCATTGTTGACGACTTTTCAATATTTACGTGGGTGTTCTTTCTCGATGATAAATCGCAGGTCCAATGGATCTTCAAGAACTTTGCTAGGAAGGCCCAAAACCAATTTGAAGTGAAGATAAAGAAGGATCGAAGCGACAACGGAACAGAGTTCAAGAACACCAATGTGGATACCTTTATTGATGAAGAAGGGATTTCACATGAGTTATCGGCTATGTACACACCTCAACAAAGTGGAGTTGTTGAGAGGAAGAACCGGACACTTATTGAGATGGCAAGAACGATGCTTGATGAATACAAGACACTAAGGCACTTTTGGGTGGCAGCGGTTAAGATAACTTGTTGTGCTACGAATCGACTATTTCTTCACAAACTTCTCGGCAAGACGGCATACGAGCTTCTCACCAGTAAAAAAAACCCAAGTTGGATACTATCGAGTATTTATCTCAAAGTTTTACATTCTTCATAAGCATCGTCCGTCGAAATTTTCCCCTAAATCACATGAAGGTTTCCTACTCAGTTATGGCTCAAACTCTCACACTTACCGTGTCTACAAAAATTTCACCCGAAAGGTTGAAGATATGGTAGATGTGAAGTTTGATGAATCTAATGACTCGCAAGTAGAGCAATTACCAAATGATGTAGGAGACAAAGATCCTTTGAAACCAATCCAAGATTTGTCTATTGGCAAGATTCGCCCAAAGGAGGTGAAGGAGAGTGCCTCATCCATTCAAGTGGAAGTCTCAACTTCACATCAAGGTGAACCACAAGTTGATTTGGAGGCATCCACAAGTGGAACACGTCAAGAGGGAGGAAGTGAGGAAGTACAACAAGATGAACGACATCGACCTCCCTCTCAATCTCCACAAGAGAACGACAACGTCAACAACAATGAAGGACAAGAAGAAGAATAAGAAGAAGACAATGAAGAGGATGTTCCACCCCAACCCAAACAAAAGCTCTCACGAGTTAGAGCAAGAGTCACAAGAGACCATCCCGTCGAAGAAATCTTTGATGATATTCAAACCGAGAGAATTACTCGCTCTAAAACTCGTTTAGATAACTTTCATGAACACTAGTCATTCATTTCTAGTATTGAACCTATGAAGGTTGAATAAGCTCTTGAAAGTATGGATAGAGTGAAATCTATGCATGAAGAGCTACACAACTTTGAGAGGAATCAAGTGTGGACATTGGTTGAAAAGCCGGATGACAACCACAATGTCATTTGAACCAAGTGGGTGTTTTGGAATAAGAAAGATGAGGATGGAATAGTTGTACACAACAAGGCCCGTCTCGTCGCCCAAGGCTACACTCAAGTCGAAGGTATGCACTATGGTGAGATATATGCCCCCATTGCTAGACTTGAGTCCATATGCATCTTACTTGCTTATGCCAATCACCATGACATCACTTTATACCAAATGGACACTAAAAGTTCTTTTGTAAATGGTGAAATTGAGGAGGAAGTTTATGTTAAACGACCTCCCAGCTTTGTCAATCCTAAGAAACCTAATCATGCCTACAAACTTCACAAAGCTCTTTATGGTCTTAAACAAGCTCCTAGAGCATGGTATAAATGCTTCACCAAGTTCCTTATTGAAAAAGGATTTGAAATTGGGAAGATTGATTCTACACTTTTTACTAAAAGGGTTAATGGTGAATTATTTGTGTGCCAAATTTATGTAGATGATACCATATTTGGTTCTACTAACCCCCATTTTAGTGAAAAGTTTGGAAGGCTAATGTCGGAGAAGTTTGAGATGTCTATGATGGGTGAACAAATATTTTTCCTTGGTTTGCAAATCAAGCAAACTAAGGAAGGTACAGTACTACAGGTTGCTGCTAACGCGACACTACAATCAGATACCCTTCGACAAAACTGTGTGCGATGCATTAATCGCAAATGGTGGTGTAAAAAACGTCAAAAAAGGTGCAAAACATTTGCGATGGAGGATGCATCAAACACGGTTCAGATTTTAGTTGCGTGTGTGATGCAGGGCATACGATTCAGTTCAATTAACCATTTTCATGAGGAGGAACAAAAGAAACGGGCAACTAGATCAAGGTGTGTGCGATGTACAGCATACGATTCACTCGGATGAACTGTTTGTGATTAGGCAACACAAAAGAAACGGTCAGTCAGATCAAGGTGTGTGCGATGTACAGCATAAAGTTCACTCGGATGAACTGTTTGTGATTAGGCTACACAAAAGAAACGGTCAGCCAGATCAAGGTGTGTACGATATATGACATGCGATTCACTCGGATAAGCTGTTTGCGTTGAGACAAGAGAACAGAAACGGTTCAATATAACAAATACCATAAATATTGCAAGGTTCAAATTCAAACTTTGCAAGCTACATCATTTCTGAAAAGGGATCAGCCGCTGACAAGTCATGTATGGGTTTGACACAATGACTTCGAATTGCTTTGCCATATTCTCTTCCAATACGAAGTTTGGCATATTTTGAGGCTCTTCCATTCCACAGTACCCGCCGGCTCTGATAATCATACCATTCATCTTTCCTAATTAAATGCGTGTTCAACCTCAGTACCCTCAGCACCTTTGCTTTGGCAAGAAAGAACCTGGCGAGTGTAATCTCTGGTAAGGTCCCGCGGTAGGAGTTCAAAGTAATAATTGAGAGATGCGGATCCAGGCATTCGATGTGATTGTCGTTATAAACATTATCCACCTCCGGGCCTATTATTATCTGCAAAAGAAGAGAACGTGTTAGTGCCTACATGCAGTTTTGAACACTGCTACACGTCCATTTGGTTTGCAGGATTTGTAAAATGCACCAATGTGCCATCTTTGATCTGGCATGATTAACATGGGCAATTGATTACAATCTAGAAACATGTAGCCTTCTACACAAGAGGTTGGATTGGATGAAAAAATCACTAAGAAAACTAGTATAGATGAATCCAAAGGAGAAATGCTTATGGACGATTGTAACCATATGAATGAAGCAACCAATATGGGGTGGGGGTGTATGTCCTAAAATCCTCCAAAATTCCTTCAGAAGTCGTAGTACATTGTCATTGTAAACTTGGGAAAAGGAGAAAAAAATTGAACTCCCTTATGTTTAACATTTAACAGGAAAGGAACATCACCTCGATATACAGCTTCTTCAGGCACGGAAAGCATCTCAGGCAACTCACAACTTGGTCCAGGTTGGGGCCAACAGATTCTAGTGCCAAGACCTTCACTGTGCCCAGAGTCTGGGTGAAGCTTCGCTGGATGACAGACGAACATACATTTTCAAAACTAGAAATAACATTGATATCAAGAAGGAGAGGTATAAGGTGACTATTGTACCTGAAAGTTGTAGTATTTGACACACGAGTAGCCCACCACTTTCAATTTCGGCGCAGAAATGACATTGATTCTTGTTGGACCTTGTTGATGAACTACAAGTAATCTCTCAAGTGAAGGTGTGTCCTGGATGACCATATTGTGGTCCACCTTTTGTGATCTCTCGTTGCAGCACCAGCAACACACATAAATAGTCCGGAGAGTCCTAGAGGTGATGTGCAAGGTAATCGACCAAGTCATCGCCTGAAGACGAAGGAACTCGAGTGCAATACAGACGCGGAGCAGGCGCTCCATGTCATCCTTTGGGATGCGGACGGCGACGAGCTCGAGGTGCTTCAGTCGTGGTAGAGAAAGAGCGGGCGTGTCATTAAGGGGGGGAATGGCAGTACATGAACTTGGCGAGGCGCAGCGTGGGCGCGAAGCGGAGCGTGAACGTTGGCAGTAAGTGCATATGCCCATCATTAAAACCGAGCTTCTTGAGCTAATCTATGGCAAGGGATCAGAACCACTCATCAAGCTAGGCTCGGTCCTTGCCATTGGAACGGAACTTGCCCGTGATAAGGCCTTTGATTGGGCCATGGTGACTGCCGAGGATCTGGGAGAAAGCATCCAAGCTTTGGGGATAGCCATGGTAGATCTTGTGGGCATCGAGGAGGTCGACTCGGATGAGGAGCCATAGGGGACGCCACCGCCGGGAAAGGGCAGTTGTCCTCGCCCGATATTTGGTTGGCAGGAGGGGTATGATGACTATCAATATATCATCGGGGAGGTTGTTGATGAAGTCTAGGCCTGCTGGAGTCGCTTGCGGTTCTTTCTCGACCCGCCTCCTCTTGTTGGCAGCCTCGTTCTCCGGCGGCGACGAAAACCTCTGTCTCCATATTCACGTCGTGCTCTGGTGCTTCAGCAGCCCCGGCGTTGCCACTCCCTCTGATGGGGCGCTTCGGCGGCATCCTCATACACTGACGGCTTTGAGGACTCAGAGCGGCGTCGAGGATGCGGGCGGAGAGAGAGGATTGTGTGTGTGGCGAGGATGGGGGGTGCGGCCGCTCGGCGGCGCCATTAATACAGACCAGTGGGAACGAGGCGGGCGGCGGTCCAAGGCTGTCTGACTTCCCGGCGAGAATGACTGTTTAATCTCTATGAATGAAATCTATGCTTAATTACTGAATTTTAGTTGCAAAAAATAGATAGTGCTATTGATTTTTAGCTGCATATTTTGACAAATCGAAGTTTCCTTGGCTTAGCGCCGAAGTCTGGCTTTAATTTGCATACGGTAATCTGAACCATTTGTGTTGAAGAGATGCACAGATCCTGCGTTGAACAGCTTGTATGCTTCCCGGTGAGCCCGCACACCGGACTGCGCTCACACGCCTCCCGCTCAGTCAAGCAGTTGCTCGCATGACACCTCCTATAGCCATTAAAACCAAGACACGTGGCGTCATGTGAATGGTTAACAGAACACACACAGTTTCAATTATACAAAAGTTTGAGATATTAAAGTGGCAGCTATTTTTTCAAAATGCCTTTGTTGGCTGTAATTATTCGAGTGCGCCTTCTCTCAAAATGGACACGAAAAGTACCACAGCATGTCGGGTGCCATTCCATGATAGCATGCCAAATTTCATGAATTTCAGACGAGTTTTAGATTTACTATAATTTAAAAACAAAGTATCTCAACATTTTGTCGGCAATCAACGGTGCCCTCGTGTGTGAAATTCATTCCCATTTCTTGCATGGGACCTAAGCATGCACCCAAGGACACATATATGATTTTCAACCAATTTATATGCACTGGAGCATGTACATGTAGTTCAAGTTTGAATTATACACATAAATGCATTGAAAACTCTGTTAATGCATAAAAATGTCCAAACGAACCCCGAAAAATCACAAAAATTGACACAACACTCATGTTTTTCTATGTTGACACGAGAAAAAATTTGAAAGCAATAAGAGGCAATGGATATAGTTTCGTCCCCAAAGGTAGGACGTTCCCTATCGAAACCATCATGCTTGTTATGAGAAGCTGTGGTTTGTGAGAAGCTTATACCCAAACCTGCCCCAAATGGTACAATTTTTTTACCATGGCATGTTGATGCTGTTCCATGATAGCATGCCAAGTTTCATGAATTTCAGACGAGTTTTGGATTTACTAGAATTTAAAAACCAAGTACCTCAATGTTTTGCCGGCAATCAACGGTGCCCTGGTGTTTGAAATTCATTCCCATTTCTTGCATGGGACCTAAGCATGCACCCAAGGACACAGATTTGATTTTTCAACTAATTTATATGGACTGGAGCATGCGCATGAAGTTCAAATTTGAATTACGCACATAAATGCATTGAAAACTCACTTAATGCATAAAAATGTCTAAACGAACTCCGAAAAATCACAAAAATTGATACAACACTCCTGTTGTTCTATGTTGACACGAGAAAATTATTGGAAGCAATAATAGGCAATGGATATCGTTTCATCCCCAAAGGTGGGACGTTCCATATCGAAAACATCATGCTTGTTGTGAGAAGCTCTGGTTTGTGAAAAACTTATACCCAAACTTGCCCCAAATGGGACAAAATTTTACCACGGCATGTTGATGACGCCCCATGATTCCATGACAAGTTTCATGAATTTCAGACGAGTTTTGGATTTACTAGAATTTAAAAACCAGGTATCTCAACGTTTTGCTGGAAAATCAACGGTGCCATGGTGTTTGAAATTCATTCCCATTTCTTGCATGGGACCTAAGCATGCACCCAAGGACACATATTTTATTTTTCAACCAATTTAGATGCACTGGAGCATGTGCATGTAGTTCAAATTTGAATTATGCACATAAATGCATTGAAAAGTCACTTGAGGCATAAAAATGTCCAAACGAACCCCGAAAAATCACAAAAAATGACACAACACTCCTGTTGTTCTATGTTGACACGAGAATTTTTTTGAAACAATAACAGGCAATGAATATCGTTTCGTCCCCACAGATGGGACGTTCCCTATCGAAACCATCATGCTTGTTGTGAGAAGATTATACCCAAACCTGCCCCAAATGGGACAAATGTTTTACCACGGCATGTTGATGCCGCTCTGTGATAGCATGCCAAGTTTCATGAATTTCAGACGAGTTTTGTATTTACTAGAATTAAAAAACCAGGTATCTCAACATTTTTCCAGGAATCAACGGTGCCCCTGGTGTTTCAAATTCATTCCCATTTCTTGCATGGGACCTAAGCATGCACCCAAGGACACATATTTGTTTTTTCAACAAATTTAGATGGACTGGAGCATGTGCATGTAGTCCAAATTGGAATTATGCACATAAATGCATTGAAAACTCACTTAATGCATAAAAATATCCAAACGAACCCCAAAAAATCACAAAAATTGACACAACACTCCTGTTGTTCTATGTTGACACGAGAAAAAAATTGGAGGCATTCATAGGCAATGGATATTGTTTCGTCCCCAAAGGTGGGACGTTCCCTATCGAAACCATCATGCTTGTTGTGAGAGCTCTAGTTAGTGAGAAGCTTATACCCAAACCTGCCCCAAATGGGACAACTTTTTTACCACGGCATGTTGATGCCGCTCCATGATACCATGCCAAGCTTCATGAATTTCAGACGAGTTTTGGATTTAATAGAATTTAAAAACCAGGTTTCTCACTGTTTTGCCAGCAATGAACGGTACCCTGGTGTTTGAAATTCATTCCCATTTCTTGCATGGGACCTAAGCATGCACCCAAGGACACAAATTTGATTTTTCAACCAATTTATATGCACTGGAGCATGTGCATGTAGTTCAAATTTGAATTGTGCACATAAATGCATTGAAAACTTACTTAATGCATAAAAATGTCCAAACGAACCCCGGAAATCATAAAAATTGACACAACACTCCTGTTGTTCTATGTTGACACGAGAAATATTCTGGAAGCAATAATAGGCAATGGATATCATTTCGTCCCCAAAGGTGGGACGTTCCCTATCGAAACCATCATGCTTGTTGTGAGAAGCTCGGGTTTTTGAGAAGCTTATACCCAAACTTGCCCTAAATGGGACAATTTTTTTACCACGGCATGTTGATGCCGCTCCATGATAGAATGCCATGTTTCATGAATTTCAGACGAGTTTTGGATTTAATAGAATTTAAACACGAGGTATCTCAACGTTTTGCATAAGAATGTCCAAACGAACCCTGAAAAATCACAAAAATTGACACAACACTCCTGTTTTTCTATGTTGACACTAGAAAATATTTGAAAGAAATAAGAGATAATGGATATCGTTTCGTCCCCAAAGGTGGGACGTTCCCTATCGAAACCATCATGCTTGTTGTGAGAGCTCTGATTAGTGAGAAGCTTATACCCAAACCTGCCCCAAATGGGACAATTTTTTTACCACGGCATGTTGATGCCGCTCCATGATACCATGCCAAGCTTCATGAATTTTAGACGAGTTTTGGATTTACTAGAATTTAAAAACCAGGTTTCTCAATGTTTTGCCGGCAATGAACGGTGCCCTGGTGTTTGAAATTCATTCCCATTTCTTGAAGCTTATACCCAAACTTTCCCCAAATGGGACAAATTTTTTACCACGGCATGTTGATGTCGTTCCATGATCGCATGCCATATTTCATGAATTTCAGACACGTTTTGGATTTAATAGAATTTAAACATGAGGTATCTCAACGTTTTGCATAAAAATGTCCAAACGAACCCTGAAAAATCACAAAAATTGACACAACACTCCTGTTGTTCTATGTTGACACGAGGAATATTCTGGAAGCAATAATAGGCAATGGATATCGTTTCGTCCCCAAAGGCGGGACGTTCCCTATCGAAACCATCATGCTTGTTGTGAGAAGCTCGGGTTTTTGAGAAGCTTAGACCCAAACTTTCCCCAAATGGGACAATTTTTTTACCACGGCATGTTGATGCCGTTCCATGATCGCATGCCATGTTTCATGAATTTCAGACACGTTTTGGATTTAATAGAATTTAAACATGAGGTATGTCAACGTTTTGCATAAAAATGTCCAAACGAACCCTGAAAAATCACAAAAATTGACACAACACTCCTGTTTTTCTATGTTGACACCAGAAAATATTTGAAAGAAATAAGAGATAATGGATATCGTTTCGTCCGCAAAGGTGGGACGTTCCCTATCGAAACCATCATGCTTGTTGTGAGAAGCTCTGGTTAATGAGAAGCTTATACCCAAACCTTCCCCAAATGGGACAAATTTTTTACCACGGCATGTTGATGCCGCTCCATGATACCATGCCAAGCTTCATGAATTTCAGACGAGTTTTGGATTTACTAGAATTTAAAAACCAGGTTAGCTTTGCCGGCAATGAACGGTGCCCTGGTGTTTGAAATTCATTCCCATTTCTTGCATGGGACCTAAGCAATGCACCCAAGGACACATATTTGATTTTTCAACCAATTTATATGCACTTGAGCATGTGCATGTAGTTCAAATTTGAATTATACACATAAATGCATTGAAAACTTACTTAATGCATAAAAATGTCCAAACGAACCCCGGAAATCATAAAAATTGACACAACACTCCTGTTGTTCTATGTTGACACGAGGAATATTCTGGAAGCAATAATAGGCAATGGATATCGTTTCGTCCCCAAAGGAGGGACGTTCCCTATCGAAACCATCATGCTTGTTGTGAGAAGCTCGGGTTTTTGAGAAGCTTATACCAAAACCTTCCCTAAATGGGACAAATTTTTTACCACGGCATGTTGATGCCACTCCATGATACCATGACATGCTCCATGAATTTCAGACGAGTTTTGGATTTACTAGAATTTAAAAACCAGGTTTCTCAATGTTTTGCCGGCAATGAACGGTGCCCTAGTGTTTGAAATTCATTCCCATTTCTTGAATGGGACCTAAGAATGCACCCAAGGAAACATATTTGATTTTTCAACCAATTTATATGCACTGGAGCATGTGCATGTTGTTCAAATTTGAATTATGCACATAAATGCATTGAAAACTCACTTAATGCATAAAAATGTCCAAACAAACCCCAAAAAATCAAAAAAAATTGACACAACACTCATGTTGTTCTATGTTGATACGAGAAAAAAAATTGGAGGCATTCATAGGCAATGGATATTGTTTCGTCCCCAAAGGTGGGACGTTCCCTATCGAAACCATCATGCTTGTTGTGAGAGCTCTGGTTAGTGAGAAGCTTATACCCAAACCTGCCCCAAATGGGACAAATTTTTTACCACGACATGTTGATGCCGCTCCATGATACCATGCCAAGCTTCATGAATTTCAGACGAGTTTTGGATTTACTAGAATTTAAAAACCAGGTTTCTCAACATTTTGCCGGCAATGAACGGTGCCCTGGTGTTTGAAATTCATTCCCATTTCTTGCATGGGACCTAAGCATGCACCCAAGGATACAAATTTGATTTTTCAACCACTTTATATGCACTGGAGCATGTGCATGTTGTTCAAATTTTAATTGTGCACATAAATGCATTGTAAACTTACTTGATGCATAAAAATGTCCAAATGAACCCCGGAAATCATAAAAATTGACACAACACTCCTGTTGTTCTATGTTGACACGAGAAATATTCTGGAACCAATAATAGGCAATGGATATCGTTTCGTCCCCAAAGGTGGGACGTTCCCTAGCGAAACCATCATGCTTGTTGTGAGAAGCTCTGGTTTTTGAGAACCTTATACCCAAACTTGCCCCAAATGGGACCAATTTTTTACCACGGTATGTTGATGCCACTACATGATAGCATGCCATGTTTCTTGAATTTCAGAAGCATTTTGGATTTAGTAGAATTTAAACATGAGGTATCTCAATGTTTTGCATAAAAATGTCCAAACGAACCCTGAAAAATCACAAAAATTGACACAACACTCTTGTTGTTCTATGTTGACACCAGAAAAAATTTGAAAGCAATAAGAGATAATGGATATGGTTTCGTCCCGAAAGGTGGGACGTTCCCTACCGAAACCATCATGCTCTGGTTAGTGAGAAGCTTATACCCAAACCTTCCCCAAATGGGACAAATTTTTTACCACGGCATGTTGATGCCGCTCCATGATACCATGCCAAGCTTCATGAATTTCAGACGAGTTTTGGATTTACTAGAATTTAAAAACCAGGTTTCTCAATGTTTTGCCGGCAATGAACGGTGCCCTGGTGTTTGAAATTTATTCCCATTTCTTGAATGGGACCTAAGCATGCACCCAAGGACAAAGATTTGATTTTTCAACCAATTTATATGCACTGGAGCATGTGCATGTAGTTCAAATTTGAATTATGCACATAAATGCATTGAAAACTTACTTAATGCATAAAAATGTCCAAACGAACCCTGAAAAATCACAAAATATGACACAACACTCCTGTTGTTCTATGTTGACACGAGTATATTTTTTGGAAACAATAATAGGCAATGGATATCGTTTCGTCCCAAATGGTGGGATGTTCCCTATCGAAACCATCATGCTTGTTGTGAGAAGCTCTGGTTTGTGAGAAGCTTACACCCAAACTTGCCCCAAATGGGACAAATTTTTTACCACGGCATGTTGATGCCGCTCCATGATACCATGCCAAGCTTCATGAATTTCAGACGAGTTTTGGAATTACTAGAATATAAAAACCAAGTTTCTCAATGTTTTGCCGGCAATGAACGGTGCTCTGGTGTTTTAAATTCATTCCCATTTCTTGAATGGGACCTAAGCATGCACCCAAGGACACAGATATGGTTTTTCAACCAATTTATATGCACTGGAGCATGTGCATGTAGTTCAAATTTGAATTATGCACATAAATGCATCGAAAACTTACTTAATGCATAAAAATGTCCAAACGAACCCCGGAAATCATAAAAATTGACACAACACTCCTGTTGTTCTATGTTGACACGAGGAATATTCTGGAAGCAATAATAGGCAATGGATATCGTTTCGTCCCCAAAGGCGGGACGTTCCCTATCGAAACCATCATGCTTGTTGTGAGAAGCTCGGGTTTTTGAGAAGCTTATACCAAAACCTTCCCCAAATGGGACAAATTTTTTACCACGACATGTTGATGCCGCTCCATGATACCATGACATGCTCCATGAATTTCAGACGAGTTTTGGATTTACTAGAATTTAAAAACCAGGTTTCTCAATGTTTTGCCGGCAATGAATGGTGCCCTAGTGATTGAAATTCATTCCCATTTCTTGAATGGGACCTAAGAATGCACCCAAGGAAACATATTTGATTTTTCAACCAATTTATATGCACTGGAGCATGTGCATGTAGTTCAAATTTGAATTATGCACATAAATGCATTGAAAACTCACTTAATGCATAAAAATGTCCAAACAAACCACAAAAAATCAAAAAAATTGACACAACACTCATGTTGTTCTATGTTGACACGAGAAAAAAATTGGAGGCATTCATAGGCAATGGATATTGTTTCGTCCCCAAAGGTGGGACGTTCCCTATCGAAACCATCATGCTTGTTGTGAGAGCTCTGGTTAGTGAGAAGCTTATACTCAAACCTGCCCCAAATGGGATAAATTTTTTACCACGACATGTTGATGCCGCTCCATGATACCATGCCAAGCTTCATGAATTTCAGACGAGTTTTGGATTTACTAGAATTTAAAAACCAGGTTTCTCAACATTTTGCCGGCAATGAACGGTGCCCTGGTGTTAGAAATTCATTCCCATTTCTTGCATGGGACCTAAGCATGCACCCAAGGACACAAATTTGATTTTTCAACCAATTTATATGCACTGGAGCATGTGCATGTAGTTCAAATTTTAATTATGCACATAAATGCATTGTAAACTTACTTGATGCATAAAAATGTCCAAATGAACCCCGAAAATCATAAAAATTGACACAACACTCCTGTTGTTCTATGTTGACACGAGAAATATTCTGGAACCAATAATAGGCAATGGATATCGTTTCGTCCCCAAAGGTGGGACGTTCCCTATCGAAACCATCATGCTTGTTGTGAGAAGCTCTGGTTTTTGAGAACCTTATACCCAAACATGCCCCAAATGGGACCAATTTTTTACCACGGCATGTTGATGCCACTCCATGATAGCATGCCATGTTTCTTGAATTTCAGAAGCGTTTTGGATTTAGTAGAATTTAAACATGAGGTATCTCAACGTTTTGCATAAAAATGTCCAAACGAACCCTGAAAAATCACAAAAATTGACACAACACTCTTGTTGTTCTATGTTGACACCAGAAAAAATTTGAAAGCAATAAGCGATAATGCATATCGTTTCGTCCCCAAAGGTGGGACGTTCCCTACCGAAACCATCATGCTCTGGTTAGTGAGAAGCTTATACCCAAACCTTCCCCAAATGGGACAAATTTTTTACCACGGCATGTTGATGCCGCTCCATGATACCATGCCAAGCTTCATGAATTTCAGACGAGTTTTGGATTTACTAGAATTTAAAAACCAGGTTTCTCAATGTTTTGCCGGCAATGAACGGTGCCCTGGTGTTTGAAATTCATTCCCATTTCTTGAATGGGACCTAAGCATGCACCCAAGGACAGAGATTTGATTTTTCAACCAATTTATATGCACTGGAGCATGTGCATGTAGTTCAAATTTGAATTATGCACATAAATGCATTGAAAACTTACTTAATGCATAAAAATGTCCAAACGAACCCTGAAAAATCACAAAATATGACACAACACTCCTGTTGTTCTATGTTGACACGAGAATTTTTTTTGGAAACAATAATAGGCAATGGATATCGTTTCGTCCCCAAAGGTGGGACGTTCCCTATCGAAACCATCATGCTTGTTGTGAGAAGCTCTGGTTTGTGAGAAGCTTACACCCAAACTTGCCCCAAATGGGACAAATTTTTTACCACGGCATGTTGATGCCGCTCCATGATACCATGCCAAGCTTCATGAATTTCAGACGAGTTTTGGAATTACTAGAATATAAAAACTAGGTTTCTCAACGTTTTGCCGGCAATGAACGGTGCCCTGGTGTTTGAAATTCATTCCCATTTCTTGAATGGGACCTAAGCATGCACCCAAGGACACTGATATGGTTTTTCAACCAATTTATATGCACTGGAGCATGTGCATGTAGTTCAAATTTGAATTATGCACATAAATGCATTGAAAACTTACTTAATGCATAAAAATGTCCAAACGAACCCCGAAAAATCACAAAATATGACACAACACTCCTGTTGTTCTATGTTGACATGAGAATTTTTTTGGAAACAATAATAGGCAACGGTTATCGTTTCGTCCCCAAAGGTGGGACGTTCCCTATCGAAACCATCATGCTTGTTGTGAGAAACTCTGGTTTGTGAGAAGCTTACACCCAAACTTGCCCCAAATGGGAAAAAAAATTACCACGGCATGTTGATGCCGCTCCATGATACCATGCCATGTTTCATGAATTTCAGACGAGTTATGGATTTACTTGAATTTAAAAATCAGGTATCTCAACATTTTGCCGGCAATCAACGGTGCCCTAGTGTTTGAAATTCATTCCCATTTCTTGAATGGGACCTAAGCATGCACCCAAGGACGCATATTTGATTTCTCAACCAATTTAGATGCACTAGAGCATGTGCATGTAGTTCAAATTTGAATTATGCACATAAATGCATTGAAAAATCAATTAATGCATAAACATGTCCAAACGAACCCCAAAAATCACAAAAATTGACACAACACTCCTGTTGTTCTATGTTGACACGAGAAAAAAAAATTGGAAGCAATAAGTGGCAATGGATATTGTTTCGTCCCCAAAGGTGGGACGTTCCCTATCGAAACCATCATGCTTGTTGTGAGAAGCTCTGGTTTGTGAGAAGCTTATACCCAAACTTGCCCCAAATGGGATAAATTTTTTACCACGGCATGTTGATGCCGCTCCATGAATTTCAGACGAGTTTTGAATTTACTAGAATTTAAAAACCAGGTATCTCAATGTTTTGTTGGCAATCAACGGTGCCGTGGTGTTTGAAATTCATTCCCATTTCTTGCATGGGACCTAAGCATGCTCCCAAGGACACATATTTGATTTTTCAACCAATTTATATGCACTGGAGCATGTGCATGTAGTTCAAATTTGAATTACGCACATAAATGCATTGAAAAATCACTTAATGCATAAATATGTCCAAACGAACCCCAAAAATCACAAAAATTGACACAACACTCTTGTTGTTCTATGTTGACACGAGAAAAAAAATTGGAAGCAATAAGGGGCAATGGATATTGTTTCGTCCCCAAAGGTGGGACGTTCCCTATCGAAACCATCATGCTTGTTGTGAGAAGCTCTGGTTTGTGAGAAGCTCATACCCAAACCTGCCCCAAATGGGACAAATTTTTTTACCACGACATGTTGATGCCGCTCCATGATAGCATGCCAAGTTTCATGAATTTCAGACGAGTTTTGGATTTACTAGAATTTAAAAACAAGCTATCTCAATGTTTTGCCGGCAATCAACGGTGCGCTGGTGTTTGAAATTCATTCCCATTTCTTGCATGGGACCTAAGCATGCACCCAAGGACACATATTTGATTTTTCAACCAATTTATATGCACTGGAGCATGTGCATGTAGTTCAAATTTGAATTATGCACATAAATGCATGGAAAACTTACTTAATGCATAAAAATGTCCAAACGAACCCTGAAAAATCATAAAAATTGACACAACACTCCTGGTGTTCTATGTTGACACGAAAAAAATTTGGAAGAAATAATAGGCAATGGATATCGTTTGGTCCCCAAAGGTGGGACATTCCCTATCGAAACCATCATGCTTGTTGTGAGAAGCTCAGGTTTGTGAGAAGCTTATACCCGAACTTGCCCCAGATGGGACAATTATTTTACCACGGCATGTTGATGCCGCTCCATGATAGCATGCGAAGTTTCATGAGTTTCAGACGAGTTTTGGATTTGCTAGAATTTAAAAACAAGGTATCTCAACGTTTTGCCGGCAATCAACGGTGCCCTGGTGTTTTAAATTCATTCCCGTTTCTTGCATGGGACCTAAGCATGCACCCAAGGACACATATTTGATTTTTCCACCAATTTAGATGCATTGGAGCATGTGAATGTAGTTCAAATTTGAATTATGCACATAAATGCATTGAAAAATCACTTAATGCATAAAAATGTCCAAATGAACCCCAAAAGATCACAAAAATTGACACAACACTCCTGTTGTTCTATGTTGACACGAGAAATTTTTTGGAAGCACTAATAGGCAATGGATATTGTTTCGTCCCCAAAGGTGGGACGTTCCCTATTGAAATTGTCATGCTTGTTGTGAGAGGCTCTGGCTTGTGAGATGCGTATACCCAAACCTGCCCCAAATGGGACAAGTTTTTACCACGGTATGTTGATGCCGCTCCATGATAGCATGCCAAGTTTCATGAATTTCAGACGAGTTTTGGATTTACTAGAATTTAAAAACCAAGTATCGCAATGTTTTGCCGGCAATCAACGGTGCCCGGGTGTTTGAAATTCATTCCCATTTCTTGCATGGACCTAAGCATGCACCCAAGGACACATATTTGATTTTTCAACCAATTTAGATGCACTGGAGCATGTGCATGTAGTTTATATTTGAATTATGCACATAAATGCATTGAAAACTCACCTAATGAATAAAAATGTCCAAACGAACTCCAAAAAATCACAAAAATTGACACAACACTCCTGTTATTCTATATTGACGCGAGAAAAAAATTGGACGCAATAAGAGGCAATGGATTTTGTTTCGTCCCCAAATGTGGGACGTTCCCTATTGAAACCATGATGCTTGTTGTGAGAAGCTCTAGTTTGTGAGAAGCTTGTACCCAAACCTACCCCAAATGGGACATTTTTTTTACCTTGACGCTGCATGATACCATGCCAAGTTTCATGAATTTCAGGCGAGTTTTGGATTTACTAGAATTTAAAAACCAGGTATCTCAATGTTTTGCCAGCAATCAACGGTGCCCTAGTTTTTGAAATTCATTCCCATTTCTTGCATGGGACCTAAGCATGCACCCAAGGACACAGATTTGATTTTCCAACCAATTTATATGCACTGGAGCATGTGCATGTAGTTCAAATTTGAATTATGCACATAAATGCATTGAAAACTCACTTAATGCATAAAAATGTCCAAATGAACCCCGAAAAATCACAAAAATTGACACAACACTCATGTTGTTCAATGTTGACACCAGGAAAATTTTGAAAGCAATAAGAGGCAATGGATATCGTTTCGTCCCCAAAGGTGGGACGTTCCCTATCGAAACCATCATGCTTGTTGTGAGAAGTTCTGGTTTGTGAGAAGCATATACCCAAACCTGCCCCAAATGGGACAAATTTTTTACCACGGCATGTTGATGCCGCTCCATGATACCATGCCAAGTTTCATGAATTTCAGACGAGTTGTGGATTTGCTAGAATTTAAAACCCAGGTATCTCAACATTTTCCGGCAATCAACGGTGCCCTGGTGTTTGAAATTCATTCCCATTTCTTGCATGGTTCCTAAGCATGCACCCAAGGACACAGATTTAATTTTTCAACCAATTTATATGCACTAGAGCATGTGCATGTAGTTCAAATTTGAATTATGCACATAAATGCATTGAAAACTCAATTAATGCATAGAAATGTCCAAACGAACCCTAAATAATTCCAATTATTTTATGACACACATATAGTTGCATGTTCACCGCAGATAAAAGGTCTAGCAATTCAAACACCGTCCATGGCCGTTGTGACCCATTATGTAATTCAAATCAAGACGAAAGATCAAGTAGATTCCACACAGTTTATTATAACCAACAGTATGAGATGCAGCACTAAACATCTTGGAGCACCGTCAGAGTATAGTACGCATAGGGCTTACGCGAGAAGGTGCGACAGCTACAGTCCACAACCCGCTCTGAATAAGGGACCGTGTCTGGTGACACTTTGCGCGCCAGTTTTTTCGCTGAAGCGATTCCAAATTTTCGGCTTCCGCGGAAAGATCTACCTCCCCGCCCCTCCCCCTTACCAAAAGCCACATTTCCCCTGCTTTCGCCTTCCTTTCCAAGTTGAAACCTTCACTCCTTGCTTGCAGCGCCGCCTCCTTGCCGGCGACCCTCCTTCACGCTGCTCGGCCTCGCCTATCTAGGCAAGTAATCCACATCCGACCCACATCCTCCTCCTTCCACATCCCACATGCCCCGACCGCCGGCGCGAGCGTGACATCTTCCACCCAAATCACCGAACCCTCCATCAAATAAGCGCCGGCCTAAGACATGATGCACGCAATATAACTAGGATCTCAAGGAGCATTTGGTAGCGAAGAAGCAAATCGCGGCCGCACGCGCGGATGAGGTCGTGATGGCTGCCATTCGTGCCGACCCCCAGATCTTGGAGGAGCACCTCGCCATCGAGGCCGCCGTTGACGCCTCACGTGCCGACGCCGCGACGCGGTTGGCTGCTTTAAACAATAGTTCGTGGCGTTTTCTCGAGGCCACCGTCGATGCCTTTGACGAAGACTATGAGGTGTTTTATCGGCGTGCACGTGCTTACCTCATCTCGAGAGCCAGCAGGTTGGTGCCCGGAGCGGCTCAGGCAACTCCCCACTACAATGAGGGCACCCACGATGCGGAGGCCTCGCCCTTTTCCATGTACAAGGAGCCAACCGTCATCGATATCTCCGACAATGAGGAGTAGCTTGTCTTATTAGCTCACTATAAGGACCCATGTTCAGTTTGCTAACTACTGCCTTTCCTTAACAAATTCTAGTGAATTGTGCTATCTACTTTTACCATGCAATCTTTTGCTATAGTGTATATGTTCTATATGTCGTTTAATGTGGTGTTCAGTTAGCTGCTTGGTTCAATTCTGCAAATGTGATGTTCAATTCTTCAGGGTGCAATATTTCCATGTTGTTAAGCATGCTTGGTTTGGTTAACTGTCTGATCTTCTATTACGAGTATGTTATATTGTGCAATGTGGTGCTCATTTAACGTTTGGTTCATTTGTTGTGGTGTTTAGTTAACTGCTTGGTTCAATTCTGCAATGCGATGTTCAATTGTTGTGGCTGCATTCTGTTATTGTATACCATGTGAGAAATAAATAAAATTTGGTTGTACTAAATACATGAGAAACAAATACAATTGCTATATTTCCAAGTTGTTAAGCATGCTTGGTTTGGTTAACTGTCTGATCTTCTATTAGGAGTATGTTATATTGTGCAATGTGGTGCTCAGTTAACGGTTGGTTCATTTGTTGTGGTGTTTAGTTAACTTCTTGGTTCAATTCTGCAATGCGATGTTCAATTGTTGTAGTAGCATTCTGTTATTGTATACCATGTGAGGAATATATGGAATTGGCTGCACTTAATACATGAGAAACATATACAAGTGCTATATTTCTTAGTTCTTAATCATGCTTGGTTTGGATAGATGGGTTTTCCATGTGGCTTGAATTAATCTGATAAATCTACAATGTGCTTATTTATCATCAACATATTTTACTGATAGCATGCGAAGCCTTGCTTAACCTGATGACTAACTACCTTATATGTGTTGCAGGGAAACAATGGGAAGCACTGAGGTTTACAAGATGGTACTAACTATTATACCCCTTGCCTTTTTTTATTCCTTTGCCCCATTTCCAATATAGAGAAGATATTTATGCACATCCTTGTTTTCAGGGTTCACTGATGATTACCTCTCAAACCACCTCTGTGGTCAGGAGGCGAGGAAAGTTTTCATACAACACCCATGGTTCAATATTAAAGTGTTCCCGAAGAGGTCGAAGGATGGACGGTTAATCATCCACAGGCACTGGCCAAAAGTTGCAAAGACTTTCAACATGAATGAAGGCTCAATATTCGCCTTCTGCTTTAGCAGTTTTCTAGATGAGATGCATCTCTCTATGTACCGTCTATTATGCTAATTTCGAAAGGTTCTAGATGTTGCATGTGAAACTTGTTGCTGGTGCAGTTGTGTAATGGGGTAGCTGAGTGCTGAAGCTATATCATGTTGTACTCCGATGTATTTCAATTATGAAATCCTGCTTTCTTAATATGGAAATGGGATATATTATGTGCTTAATATGAATGTCAATTAAATTAGTTAATGGATTATTAATAATAGGGCAATTAGCCTGCTAATTGGCCAATTAGCTTGCTAATTGGGTTTTCCTATTGCAAACGGTTATTGAGAAAACACCGTGGGCGATGACCTCAGGCAACGCTCACAGTTTCTAGGAATAAACCGTGTTGGGTCGATGAACAATCACACATGACATTCTCTTGAATACTGTTTGTGTTACGCCACCTTGCGCAACCGTTTTCCTTGGAGTGACTGTGTGGGATGTATATACGAACGAAAACGTTTAGCGGTGACTGACTGTGTGGGATGTACTTACGACCGGAAATGATTTCGCCTGTATAATTGTATTTTTAGCACTATTGTACGTATTTCTGTATTTGAGTGCTTGTCGGTCACACACGACCTCATTTTGCCGAGCGTGTGTGCCAAGAGGGCATATCCCCGACGGTTTCTGGGTCCTGTGGGAAGGACCCCCCAATCGCACACACTCACTAGGTGACGGTTCCGAACGCCGTCGCCGAAAGGGGTTAAAAACCGTTTGTATAGCACCACGTGTACCGGTGGTACCTTTGTTTCTCAAACAAAGTATACCAAGGATCTTTTCAAGAAGTTCAACATGTAATAAAGCAAAGGTATGAAAATACCCATGCGTACTAGTGGACATCTTGACTTGACTAAGGATGGCAAACCGGTTGACCAAAAGGTTTACCGCTCTATGATAGATTCATTGTTATATCTATGTGCCTCCCATCCTGATATGATGCTAAGTGTGTGCATGTGTGCATGATATCAAGCAGCCCCTAAAGAATCTCATCTTAAGGCTGTGAAAAGGATAGTGAGATACTTAATTCATACACCACACTTTGGCATTTGGTATCCTAAGAGGTCATCTTTTGATCTTGTTGGCTACTCCGATTCGTACTATGCCGGTGACAAGGTTAATAGAAAGTCTACTTCAGGCACTTGTCAATTTCTTGGTAGATCCCTAAAGTCTTCGTCCTCGAAGAAACAAAACTCGGTATCCTTATCCACCGCCAAAGCGGAATACATTGCCGCCGGATCATGTTGTGCTCAATTACTTTGGATGATCCAAACCCTTAAGGATTATGGGATACATGTGAAACATGTTCCATTGCTTTGTGACAATGAAAGTGCTATTAAGATTTGTCATAATCCCGTGCAACATTCTCAAACTAAGCATATTGAATTTCGTCATCATTTCATTTGAGATCATGTTGCTAAAGGAGCCATCAATCTTAAGCATGTTTGTACCGATAAGCAATTTGTGGATATATTCACCAAACTGCTTGATGAGAAAGTGTTTTGTCGTTTGAAAGGTGAATTGAACATCATTGATGCCTCAAACTTGGAGTAGAAGCTCCATTTGGATACATGCAAGGCATGAGCCCTTTTACAGCTAATCCTTGATACTTCTCTTGTGATGATGATCATATTTCTTGGATCTATACTTTTACCCTTGCATGTTATCTAACCCTTGTAGGTACTTGGATGAACCCGAATCTATGAGATTGCAAATCACTCACATTTGGAGCAATCTCTACATCACCAAATTCCTGTGATATCACTACAAAAAAAACACTTCCATGATGATACGTGTTTGTCACAGTAGGTCCCGTTTTGTGTCATGCATGTACATCCATGACGATTTTATGACAGAATAAAGATAGTCATACCTGTGCTGTTGTAGAAGTGTTCCATGACATTACCAAAATTATCATCACGGAAGTGTCCACTTCCATAACGATAAATCACGCGTCATAGAAGCACTTCTACCAAGGGTAACCGACACGTGGCATCCACCCTAACCGGTCATCGTTAAGCTATCGGGTTCCGGTTTGGATCCAATAACCCGTTAACAACCCGGACCGATAGGGATATTCCACGTGTAAAATTCTCAACGGCCGGAGAAACCACGTGTCAGCTCACCGTTGGGACAGATGTCATCCACACTTGTGACCGAAGGCGCCTATGATACGTCGACACATGGCACTGCCCAACAGAGGCCCATTCGAGTGAAAAGGTCGGCCCTTTTGACTTGGTCAAAAGGTAGCGGGCCGGCCCACAGAAAGCCTGTTAGACATGTTCGCATATAGCCCATTTACAGCCCGCTAACTCATGGCCCATTACGGCCTCCCCGAATTAGGCCTAGTAGCGTCATCTGGGCCATCCAATATGATTCCAGCCCGTTGTAACTTCCGGCCCATTTATGGCCCATGACGTCTTTTGGCCCATAGGAGGCCCTTTGTAACTCTGGGCCCATTAAAGGCCCGAGATGAAACTGCCCATAATGAACAGTGTATCGCTTTATACCCATTAACGACCCATTATTCTGTCTGCCGTTTACAGCCCGTGTTAACTTTCAGCCTTCTAAGGGCCCATTTATTATTGTGCTCATTTCCAAAATTCAGTTACTTGCGGTCCGTTACTGGCCTATTCCGCTTGTGGCCAAATTCAGCTTGTGGTTACAGTTGGCCCGTTTGTGGCCCATTAACCCGTTGGGCTGTTTTCATAGCATCATCAAATACGGCCTATTAACGGCCTGTTATAGTCGGGCGATAAAAAAAACGATATCCACTCTAGCCCGTTTACGGCCCATTTTGCGGACCGTTATTGGTCCAAGAATAGTACGGCCCATGTTTGGTGAAATGATTATACGACCCATAGAAGCCCCATAGATTAGACGGCCCGTAGAAGGCCCATGGATCCTATGGCCCGTAGAAGGCCCATGGATCCCACGGCCCATAGAAGGCTCATGGATCCTATGGCTCGTAGAAGGCCCATGGATCATACGACCCATAGGAGGGCCATGGTCACTACAACAAGTAGCAGGACCATGGTTACAATAGTCCGTGTGTTGCCATGGTTATTGTGGCCTAGTTATAAAAGTAGGTTATTGTGTCCACTAGAAAAATGCGGAAAAAGAACTGCAGTGACTACAAGCAAACAACTAAACAAGACAATAAGCAAATAAATAAGCAAGCAACTAACACTAGGCTATTACGGCTATTACACATATTACATCCACTGGGCATCAAAGTTCGGCACCAGTGCAAATATAGGGAACAAAGCAGCATATTAGATACATTGGCTGTGTAAATTGGCCACCGGTGCAAATAGACGCGGCAGCAAAACAAGTCCATAATTGAAACAACTTCAGAAGAGCTCAAGAAACATTATACTGGGTACCCACCATGTTGGCAATAAGCTTAGCAAGCTTATTAGCTTTCTCCTATTTGGCGCTAAAATCCTCCAACGCTTGTTGTTGCACTAGAAAGTATGCATCTGAAGCTTGAGGGACTTCTGCTGTCCTTCGGCTTCTTGTCGCAGCACAACTGATCAATGTCTTTCAACTTGTAGTTGAGACTCAAGAAACTGAACAGATTTAGACATTGAGTTTGAATAGCTTGTGGTAGTGGCTAGTAACTCGAAAACTACACCAAGACAGGACTTTGGAGTTGTCTCACTGTCTTCAAGATAGTTTTCCTTAGCCGTTTTATCAACTTTGTTGGAGACCAACAAGGATGTCTCACTATCCTGAACCTTATCTCCATTACTTCCTTTACCATTGCTTAATAAGGCACTCTTCCGCAATATTCTGTCAGCATTCTAAAAGAAGAAACCAGCAGACACCTAACAAGTTTAGCATGTACTAGTATATGAAACTCATTTCAGTGAACCAGTTCATTAGTAAGGTGGACAGTATTAAACTACCAAGTCTTCTATTGCCATGTAGTACATAATAAAAGCATTAAACAAACATATATCTATGTCCTATGGTCACTGCATTGTCTTGCCAAATCAAAATAGAGACACGGTTCAAATCATATCATTTCAAGACAAAGCAGCACTGAAAGAATACAAAGCTTGGGAAACTACATGGCACAACAAGATTTCAGATGGTTACCACAGGTCTACATGTACAACAACACTATTGGCTCTGTTGTGATGCTAGTAATGTGCATGATATGAGAAGTCAACTGTATACACAATTGAAATTGAAATCAATAGAGCTATTTATAAGAGCAAACTATTAAAGAAACATGCGTAAACATACCTGTTGTGCCATTGGAGTTTCGATTGGATCCTTCAATTTAAAAATAAGTATGTATGAGTAAATACAGTGATACAAGAGCAAAACAGTATGCACGATAGCAATGGAATCTTAAATGAGAACAGTTGTTCTGGTTTAAGCACTTGTTCTACATGAACAAAGTGCAGTGAGACACATGCATACAGTACTTAAAAATAAAAAATGAGCTCATAGACATTACCACATTCTTGGTTCGGGACCAGTACAGAACAAGGCGTTCCTAGTCATCGTCCAGTAAATGTGTCACAGGAGAACGTAAGGGAATTTGATGAGTTTCTTTGCCAGTGAAGTACGTTTTCTTCGGGTAATTCCGATACTTCCACTAACAATTCTTGAAGATAGCAGAGGTATTACCATAGGTTACCTCATCCTGAGTTTCCAAATCGGTCCTTCTCTATAGAGAAAAATCGGAAAATTTGTTTTATTATAACCATCATGGAGGTAGAATGTATGGGACAAAGCAAAGTAATTGCCATGAATAAAATTACTTACACATAACTCCTGGACAAACACCTGCAACTGGCATTTTCCTTCATATTTAGTATAATATTTCCATGATGGGAAGATACGCACATAGGATTTAACAACATCAAATGCGATAGATGCTAAACTATGAATGGCTGGTTGTGCTTCCTCCACATGAATAGGTGTACTAACTAGTGGAGTTGGGTTCGCCATGGTAGTACTGGCGCTTTGGGCACTGGAGCTTCCTTACTAACTGCTCTTGTTTGGGAGCTCTGTGGTGGAGATGGTGCAGTGTCAATAGGATCTGGGTTACTATCTGCTAGGGTAGGGGTTAGATTGGGTGAAGCTGGTTCTCTGTCCATCGTAGTAGGGGTACAATCTGCGAGAGTCTGGGGTATGTGTGATAGGGCTGGTTCTCATGCATGTACAACTGGGGTGCTATCTCCACCAAGAGGTAGCACTGTTTTATCTGAAGACCGTGTTTTTACTCCGCTAGATACTGCCATCACCCGCTCCAATTCAAATGTCTGATAAACAGGAAAAAATAGTTGAATGTACAGACATTGTATGAGAGACAGATGCAATAGATAGTGTGGAAAAAGAGGGCATGAAGTAGTTGACATGTATATTGTTTAACTAAAAAGGATAGCATGACATAATTTCACACATATGATGTCTATCTAAACTGGATAGTATAGCATGACATAATTCAAAGATATGATGAGTAACTAAACAGGATGGCATGAGATAATTATATGATGTCTTTAATAAATAGGTTCGCATGACATAATTCACATACATGTTATATAAGTAATCAGGATCACATGATTTAATTCACATATGTGATTTATATGCTAAGCAGAGGGCATTCGCATATATGATGTCTGAACTTAGAACATGGTGTTGAATATTGTGTATATGATGTCTAAACTATGCAATGCAAGACATCATATGCATGATATGAGCAGTATAACCATGCCAAGTTAGAGCATACACCTCGATGGGGGAATAGGACTGGTCATCTGTCTCTGAATCCATCTCTGAAGAGCTATCGGGATCCAGCAAGAGATCTGCTTCGACAGGTAGCACTGTCTCCTCTGAAGACCTAGTTTTCACTCTAGATTTTTCCATTACCCACTGAAATGGCTGATTCACAGGAAGAGTAGTTTAATGTACAAACAATGTCGACAAATGGAAATGTAATGAAGACAAGGATGGGCAAGATATCATTCAAATATATGATGTTTGGTTAAAGAGGATGGCATTCCATATTTCACATATATTATGGCTGGCTAAAAGAGATGATACTGCATAATTCCCATATATGATATAGAAACTAAACAGGTGGCATTACAGAACAAGTGTAAACTAAGCAGATGATATATATGATGTCGAAAGTAGGCACTGCAAGGTGCTGCCTCTTGAGCAGGCGTTGGTTTTCCCTTGAAGAGGAAAGGGTGATGCAGCAAAGTAGCGTAAGTATTTCCCTCAGTTTTTGAGAACCAAGGTATCAATCCAGTAGGAGGCCACACGCAAGTCCCTCGTACCAACACAAACAAATAAGAACCTTGCAATTAACGTGATAAAGGGGTTGTCAATCCCTTCACGGCCACTTGCAAAAGTGAGATCTGATAGAGATGATAAGATAATATTTTTGGTATTTTTATGATAAAGATTGAAAGTAAAGATTGCAAAATAAATGGCGACAGAAATAGCTAGTTGACGGGAGATTAATATGATGGAAAATAGACCCGGGGGCCATAGGTTTCACTAGTGGCTTCTCTCAAGATAGCATAAGTATTACGGTGGGTGAACAAATTACTGTCGAGCAATTGATAGAATTGAGCATAGTTATGAGAATATCTAGGCATGATCATGTATATAGGCATCACATCCGCAACAAGTAGTTAACTCCTGCCTGCATCTACTACTATTACTCCACACATCGACCGATATCCAGCATGCATCTAGAGTATTAAGTTCATAAGAACAGAGTAACGCATTAAGTAAGATGACATGATGTAGAGGGATAAACTCAAGCAATATGATATAAACCCCATCTTTTTCTCCACGATGGCAACGATACAATACGTGTCGTTTCCCCTACTGTCACTGGGATCGAGCAACGCATGATTGAACCCAAAGCTAAGCACTTCTCCCATTGCAAGAAAGATCAATCTAGTAGGCCGAACCAAACTGATAATTCGAAGAGACTTGCAAAGATAACCAATCATACATAAAAGAATTCAGAGAGGATTCAAATATTGTTCATAGATAATCTTGATCATAAACCCACAATTCATCGGATCTCGACAAACACACCGCAAAAAGAGTTAGATCGAATAGATCTACAAGAAGATCGAGGATAACTTTGTATTGAGATCTAAAGAGAGAGAAGAAGCCATCTAGCTAATAACTAAGGACCCGAAGGTCTGTGGTAAACTACTCACACATTATCCGAAAGGCTATGGTGTTGATGTAGAAGCCCTCTGTGATCGATTCCCCCTCCGGCGGAGCGCCGGAAAAGGCCCCAAGATTGGATCTCACGAGTACAGAAGGTTGCGGTGGTGGAGATAGGGTTTTGTGGCGCTCCTGGTTGGTTTCGGGGTACGTAGGTATATATAGGAGAAAGAAGTAGGTCGGTGCAGCCACGAGGGGCCCACGAGGGTGGGGGCACGCCCAGGGGCAGGCGCGCCTCCCTGCCTCGTGGCCTCCTCGGTTGTTTCTTAATGTCCACTCCAAGTCCTCTGGATCATGTTTGTTCCAAAAATACCTCTCCCGAAGGTTTCATTCCGTTTGGACTCCATTTGATATTCCTCTTATGCGAAACACTGAAATAGGCAAAAAAAAACAGCAATTTGCACTGGGCCTTGGGTTAATTGGTTAGTCCCAAAAATAATCTAAAAGTGTATAAATAAGTCCATTAAACATCCAAAACAGAATATATAATAGCATAGAACAATAAAAAAGTATAGATACGTTGGAGACATATCAAGCATCCTCAAGCTTAATTCCTTCTCGTCCTCGAGTAGGTAAATGATAAAAACAGAATTTTTGATGTGGAATGCTACCTAGCATATTTCTCAATGTAATTTCCTTTATTGTGGCATGAATGATCTGAAAGATTCAAGACAAAAGTTTAATATTGACATGAAAATAATAATACTTCAAGCATACTAACAAAGCAATCATGTCTTCTCAAAATAACATGGCCAAAGAAAGTTATCCCTACAAAATCATATAGTCTGGCTATGCTCTATCTTCATCACACAAAGTATTTAAATCATGCACAGCCCCGATGACAAGCCAAGCAATTGTTTCATACTTTTGATGTTCTCAAAAAATTTCAATCTTCACGCAATACATGATCGTGAGCCATGGACATAACACTATAGGTGGAATAGAATGGTGGTTGTGGAGAAGATAAAAAAAGGGGAAGATAGTCTCACATCAACTAGGCGTATCAACGGGCTATGGAGATGCCCATTAATAGATATCAATGTGAGTGAGTAGGGATTGCCATGCAACGGATGCACTAGAGCTATAAGTGTATGAAAGCTCAACAAAAGAAACTAAGTGGGTGTTCATCCAACTCGCTTGCTCACGAAGACCTAGGGCATTTTGAGGAAGCCCATCATTGGAATATACAAGCCAAGTTCTATAATGTAAAATTCCCACTAGTATATGAAAGTAATAACATAGAAGACTCTCTATCATGAATCATGGTGCTACTTTGAAGCACAAGTGTGGAAAAAGGATAGTAACATTGTCCCTTCTCTCTTTTTCTCTAATTTTTTTATTTGGGCCTTATCTTTTTTTGGACTCTTTTGTTCTTCTTTTTTCGTCTGGAGTCTCATCCCGACTTATGGGGGAATCATAGTCTCTATCATCCTATGGGACAATGCTCTAATAATGATCATCACACTTTTATTTACTTACAACTCAAGAATTACAACTCAATACTTAGAACAAAATATGACTCTATGTGAATGCCTCCAGTGGTGTACCGGGATATGCAATGAATCAAGAGTGACATGTATGAAAGAATTATAAAGGTGGCTTTGCCACAAATACGATGTCAACTACATGATCATGCAAAGCAATATGACAACGATGAAGCGTGTCATAATAAATGGAGCGGTGGTAAGTTGCATGGCAATGTATCTCGAAATGGCTATGGAAATGCCATAATAGGTAGGTATGGTGGCTGTTTTGAGGAAGGTATATGGTGGGTATATGATACCGGTGAATGGTGCACATTATTAGATAGGCTAGCAATGGTGGAAGGCTGAGAGTGCGTATAATCCATGGACTCAACATTAGTCATAAAGAACTCACATACTTATTGCAAAAATCTATTAGTTATCGAAACGAAGTTCTGCACACATGCTCCTGGGGGGATAGATTGGTAGGAAAATACCATCGCTCGTCCCCGACCGCCACTCATAAGGAAGACAATCAATAAATAAATCATGCTCCGACTTCATCACATAACGGTTCACCATACGTGCATGCTACGGGAATCACAAACTTTAGAACAAGTATTTCTCAAATTCACAACTACTCAACTAGCATGACTCTAATATCACCATCTTCATATCTCAAAACAATTATCAAGTATCAAACTTCTCTTAGTATTCAATGCACTTATATGGAAGTTTTTTTTATATCCATCTTGGATGCCTATCATATTAGGACTAATTTTTTAACCAAGGCAAACTACCATGCTGTCTAAAGGAATCTCAAAATAATATAAGTGAAGCATGAGAGATCAATAATTTCTATAAAATGAAACCACCACCGTGCTCTAAAATATATAAGTGAAGCGCTAGAGCAAAATTGTTTAGCTCAAAAGATATAAGTGAAGCACATAGAGTATTCTAATAGATTCTGATTAATGTGTGTCTCTCCCAAATGGTGTGTACAGCAAGGATGATTGTGGTGAACTAAAAAGCAAAGACTCAAATCATACAAGACGCTCCAAGCAAAACACATATCATGTGGTGAATAAAAATATAGCTCCAAGTAGAAGTTACCGATGGACGAAGACAAAAGTGGGGATGCCTTCCGGGGCATCCCCAAGCTTACGCTTTTTGGTTGTCCTTATATTTTACCTTGGGGTGCCTTGGGCATACCCAAGCTTAGACTCTTTCCACTCCTTGTTCCATAATCCATCAAATCTTTACCCAAAACTTGAAAACTTCACAACACAAAACTTAACAGAAAATCTCGTGAGCTCCGTTAGCGAAAGAAAACAAAACACCACTTCAAGGTACTGTAATGAACTCACTATTTATTTATATTGGTGTTAAACCTAATTTATTCCAACTTCTCTATGGTTCATAACCTCCGATACTAGCCATAGATTAATCAAAATAAGCAAACAACACACGAAAAACAGAATCTGTCAAAAACAAAACAGTCTGTAGTAATCTGTATCTAACGCAAACTTCTGGAACTCCAAAAATTCTAAAATAAATTTCTGGACCTGAGGAATTTATCTATTAATCATCTGCAAAAATAATCAACTAAATATCACTCTCCAGCAAAAAGTTGTAGCTAATCTCGTGAGCGCTAAAGTTTCTTTTTTTTACAGCAAGATCAAAAAGACTTCACCCAAGTCTTCCCAAAGGTTCTACTTGGCACAAACACTAATTAAAACACAAACACACATATAACCAGAAGCTAGATGGATTATTTATTCCTAAAAAGAACCAAAAATCAATAAACTAAAATAAAATTGGGTTGCCTCCCAACAAGCGCTATCGTTTAACGCCCCTAGCTAGGCATAAAGGCAAGGATAGATCTAGGTATTGCCATCTTTGGGAGGCAATCCATAAGTGGCTCTCGTAATAGATTCATAAGGTAATTTTATTTTCTTTCTAGGAAAGTGTTCCATGCCTTTACTTAACGGAAATTGGAATCTGATATTCCCTTCTTTCAAATCAATAATTGCACCAATCGTTCTAAGGAAAGGTCTACCCAGAATAATAGGATATGAAGGATTGCAATCTATATCAAGGAAAATGAAATCTACGGGCACATAATTCCTATTTGCAACAATAAGAAAATCATTAATTCTTCCCATAGGTATCTTAATCGTGGAATCCGCAAGGTGCAAGTTTAAAGAACAATCATCAAATTCACGGAAACCTTGCAAATCGCACAAAGTTTTTGGAATCGTGGAAACACTAGCACCCAAATCACACAAAGCATAGCATTCATGATCTTTAATTTTAATTTTAATAGTAGGTTCCCACTCATCATAAAGTTTTCTAGGGATAGAAACTTCCAATTCAAGCTTTTCTTCATAAGATTGCATTAAAGCATCAACGATATGTTTACTAAAAGCCTTATTTTGACTATAAGCGTGCGGAGAATTTAGCACGGATTGCAACAAGGAAATACAATCTATTAAATAACAATTATCATAATTAAATTCATTGAAAGCCAAGATAGTGGGTTCATTGCTATCTAAAGTTTTGACCTCTTCCATCCCACTTTTACCAAATTTTGCATCAAGATCTAAAAACTCTGAATCATTGGGACGCCTTTTAACTAAAGCTGACTCATCTCCAGTTCCATAATTATCAAGATTCGTATTGAAAAAAAAATATTTAATAGGGGACAAATCAATCACTTTTAGATCTTCATCCTTATTATCATGAAAACTAGAAGAACACGCTTTCACAAAGCAATCTTTTTTAGAACGCATCCTAGCGGTTCTTTCTTTGCACTCATCAATGGAAATTCTCATAGCCTTGAGAGACTCATTGATATCATGCTTAGGTGGAATAGATTTAAGTTTCAAAGAATCAACATCAAGAGAAATTATATCCACGTTCCTAGCCAACTCATCAATCTTAGGCAATTTTTTTCAAGCAAAGCATTGAAATTCTTTTGAGAAATCATAAATTCTTTAACACTAGTCTCAAAATCAGAGGGCATCTTATTAAAATTTCCATAAGAGTTGTTGTAGCAATTACCATAATTATTAGAGGAATTACTAGGATACGGCCTAGGATTAAAGTTTCCTCTATAAGCGTTGTTACCAAAATTGTTCCTACCAACAAAATTCACATCCATAGATTCATTATTATTCTCAATCAAAGTAGACAAAGGCATATCATTGGCATCAGAAGAAACACCCTTATTAGCAAACAATTTCATAAGTTCATCCATATTTCCACTCAAAACATTAATCTCTTCAATTGCATGCACCTTTTTAATAGTAGATATTTCAGTGTGCCATTGAGAATAATTAACCATAATATTATCTAGGAGTTTAGTAGCTTCTCCTAAAGTGATTTCCATAAAAGTGCATCCCGCGGCCGAATCTAAAAGATTTCTAGAAGCAAAATTCAATCCGGCATAAAAATTTGTTTAATCATCCATAAATTCAAACCATGTGTAGGGCAATTACGTATCATTAATTTCATCCTCTCCCAAGCTTGTGTAACATATTCATGATCAAGTTGCTTAAAATTCATAATATCGTTTCTAAGAGAGATGATCTTAGCGGGAGGAAAATACTTAGAGATAAAAGCATCTTTGCACTTATTCCAAGAATCAATACTATTTTTAGGCAAAGACGAAAACCAAGTTTTAGCACGATCTCTAAGAGAAAACGGAAATATCTTCAGTTTGACAATATCATTGTCCACATCTTTCTTCTTTTGCATATCACACAAATCAACAAAGCTATTTAGATTGGTAGCGGCATCTTCACTAGGAAGGCCGGTGAATTGATCTTTCATGACAAGATTCAGCAAAGCAGCATTAATTTCACAAGATTCAGCATCGGTAAGAGGAGAAATCAGAGTGCTAAGAAAATCATTGTTGTTGGTATTGGCAAAGTCACGCAATTTAGTATTATCTTGAGCCATCGTGACAAGCAAGCAATCCAACACACAAGCAAACAAGAAGCAAGCGAAAAAGAGGTGAACGGAAAACGAGGGCGAATAAAACGGCAAGGTGAAGTGGGGGAGAGGAAAACGAGAGCCAAATAGCAAATAATGAAATGCGAGGGATAAGAGTTTGTGATGGGTACTTGGTATGTCTCGACTTGTGCGTAGACTCCCCGGCAACGGCGCCAGAAATCCTTCTTGCTACCTCTTGAGCATGCATTGGTTTTCCCTTGAAGAGGAAAGGGTGATGCAGCAAAGTAGCGTAAGTATTTCCCTCAATTTTTGAGAACCAAGGTATCAATCCAGTAGGAGGCCACATGCAAGTCCCTCGTACCTACAAAAACAAATAAGAACCTTGCAACAAACGCGATAAAGTGATTGTCAATCCCTTCACGACCACTTGCAAAAGTGAGATCTGATAGAGATGATAAGATAATATTTTTGGTATTTTTATGATAAAGATTGAAAGTAGAGATTGCAAAATAAACGACGACAGAAATAGCTAGTTGACGGGAGATTAATATGATGGAAAATAGACCTGGGGGCCATAGGTTTCACTAGTGGCTTCTCTCAAGATAGCATAAGTATTACAGTGGGTGAACAAATTACTATCGAGCAATTGATAGAATTGAGCATAGTTATGAGAATATCTAGGCATGATCACGTATATAGGCATCACATCTGCAACAAGTAGATTGACTCCTGCCTGCATCTACTACTATTACTCCACACATCGACCGCTATCCAGCATGCATCTAGAGTATTAAGTTCATAAGAACAGAGTAACGCATTAAGTAAGATGCCATGATGTAGAGGGATAAACTCAAGCAATATGATATAAACCCCATCTTTTTATCCTCGATGGCAACAATACAATATGTGTTGTTTCCCCTATTGTCACTAGGATCGAGAAACGCAAGATTGAACCCAAAGCTAAGCACTTCTCCCATTGCAAGAAAGATCAATCTAGTAGGCCAAACCAAACTGATAATTCGAAGAGACTTGCAAAGATAGCCAATCATACATAAAAGAATTCAGAGAGGATTCAAATATTATTCATAGATAATCTTGATCATAAACCCACAATTCATCGGATCTCAACAAACACACCGCAAAAAGAGTTACATCGAACAGCTCCAAGAAGATCGAGGAGAACTTTGTATTGAGATCCAAAGAGAGAGAAGAAGCCATCTAGCTGATAACTATGGACCCGAAGGTCTTTGGTAAACTACTCACACATCATCGGAGAGGCTATGGTGTTGATGTAGAAGCCCTCCGTGATCGTTTCCCCCTCCGACGGAGCACCGGAAAAGGCCCCAAGATGGGATCTCACGGATACAGAAGGTTGCGGCGGTGGAAATAGGATTTCATGGTGCTCCTGGTTGGTTTCGGGGTACGTAGGTATATATAGGAGGAAGAAGTAGGTCGTTGGAGCCACGAGGGGCCTAGGAGGGTGGGGGCGCGCCCAGGGGGCAGGCGCGCCTTCCTGCCTCGTGGCCTCCTCGGTTGTTTCTTGACGTCCACTCCTAGTCCTCTGGATCACATTTATTCCAAAAATAACTCTCCCGAAGGTTTCATTCCGTTTGGATTCCGTTTGATATTCCTTTTCTTCGAAACATTGAAATAGGCAAAAAAAATAGCAATTTGCACTAGTCCTTGGGCCTTGGGTTAATAGGTTAGTCCCAAAAATAATATAAAAGTGTATAAATAAGCCCATTAAATATCCATAACAGAATATATAATAGCATGGAACAATCAAAAATTATAGATACGTTGGAGACGTATCACAAGGCAACATAAGCATGATATGAACAACATCATCATGCCAAGTTAGAGCAAACACCTTGGGGGGTATATAGGATTGGTCAGCTGCGTCTGAATCCGCCTCAGAACAGGTATCTTCCTCTGGATTACAATCTGGAGAGGGGGGACGGTTTGCCATTGAACCCACCATGGAGCGATGTCTGCATGAAATTGGATTTCTGCGCAAAACTCTTTCTCTACATGTTTGGCATGACTGTGTACAATATCTGACATGCATACGAAAAAAATATAGTGAGATTATGTAAGGAGAGCATGCAAAAATCTAGAATGATGGTAACAACCAGTGGATGGATCCAAAAATAATGATAGTAGGCTGATGATAGCTTTAATTTAATAAAAAGACATATGATGATTGCTTTACTATTTGTTTCCCACCCAAGATGAACAACATAGGAATAACCTAGGTGAACCAGATAATAGACAGAGATACTCTTCATAGCTGCCTCGATATGTGCCTCACAACTAAATTTAAAACTCAAGTTTGAACATTAATTTGGACCTGAATTGGAGTCTAAGAGGTGAACAAGACGATAAAGTAGCAGGTAATATTATGAAATGCATAACATAAGCAGAAACAAAAGAGTGTGACCTCTCTTGTGGACCCGTGTGCTCCTCAGGTTCATCTGCTGAGTCGGTGATGGTGATGCAGTTGTGGTCTGTGCCTGCGGCAGGGAAGGAGATCTGAGGTGGCGAAAGACGGTCAGGAGTGGTGATGTCTGGTTTGGTGGATGCTTTTGTCGATGGAGTAGCTCAGGTGAAGTGGACGACGTCGCGGTAGGAGCAGGACAAACCACACAAAGTTTTCTTCGACACCTACCTGTAACTGAAGTAATTCTGTAATGGCTCCTTTGGCTTGCAGGATTATAAAAATGCAGGGATAGGAAAAACACCGGCATAGGATAGGAATGCATGTGGAAAACAGAGCATTTGTAAACACATGATTTTTGTCAACTTGGGTCTTTGTTTCACAGGAATTGGAAGAGCAGAGGAATGGAAAGAAACATGGAAAAATTAAAGTGAAACCATATGAAAGTGTGTACAGTTAGAATGTTATTCTGCCACTAATGCACTTGGCCTTGTTTTCATTCATAGGATTTTGAAAAGTAGGTCCATGTGGATGTTTTGCTCTATTCCTTTCAACAAAATGCATGAATAATCGAATAGTAGAGTGCCATAGGAAAATTTCCTATTGCTATGTTTTTCCTTAAGTTTTTCCTTTGAACTAAAATAGCCCTAATGGATCGACATGAATGTAGAGTATTAAGTGATGCGACAAGTGTACAACCTCTTTGCCGTAGCCGTGTCGACCTCAGCATCATTGGGTTGGTCGCTAAAGAAGTTGAGGCAGAGGTGGCTGTCGAAGGTGTGGAGGAAGATCTGAGGAATCTATAGACGGCATCTAGGGCACTCCTCTGTTGTGATGGATGGTTCCGTCGTTAAAGCAGCTCCGGCGAGCCGTAAGACATGGAGGCTGAAGCAGTACAAGACAGACATGTTAATCTCAAGTGGGATTCTAATAGCATCTCCAATAGATGATGTAAAATACATTACCAAAAAGTTATAGATGTAAAATTTAAATCACCAGAAAACACCTGACTACAATAGATGAGGTAAAAATGTTGACTCTGAACTTAACTATCAAACTGAGCAGCAGCATGAGCGAGGGGGAGAGCACAACAGCACCATGAGCGAGCGAGAGCCGGAGCAACAGCAGCAGATCCGGCTGATATGGATGCCGCCGCCGAAGGGGCCTTGCACTGGGGGAGAGCCGCCATGGAGATGTCGCCCGCGGCACCGGCTTCGAGGTTGCCGCGCCATGGGGGTGCGGGATGGAGCACTGTCGGTGCCGGGAGGTCGAGTTAAGGATAAGGTACGACGCGATGAGTGTACAACCTCTTTGGTGGTGCCGAGTAGGCCTTGGCTTTGTCCGAGGAGTCGGTCAGGATGCTGCAGTTTGGGTGGTGCAGGTTAAGGCGGCGCTGTGGGGATGGAGCAGCCACGATAGACGAGGCGATCATCGGAGCAGCTCTTTGGAGGTGAGGACGAGGCAGCTGAACTGGCGGGACGACGAGATGGACGACAGATCCTCGTCCGAGGAGGTGGATGAGGGACATCGAGCTATTGCGGTGGACGACGTCGTCGGGGAAGAGGCTCCGGCTGGGCAGCAATGAGGTGGTGTACGGAGGAGGGTGGGGTTTCACGGCTGGAGCAGAGAGGTTGTGGTGGCTTGGGATTTCGAATGGCAAAAAGGAGGCGATGGGAGGGGGTACCATGACTTAGGGATGCGCTTGTCCAAAATGTAGGGTGAGTTACAAAAGTACCCCCACCGATTTGAACTAGCGGCCGTTTCGGCTCATGGTTAGAAGGGGGATTTCTCGTGTCGGGATTTGGCAGCTGGAGGGTGCTTTCGTGCGTGTTGTAATTTTGGGATAGCATGGCGCGGGTTGTGAAGGCGCGAGTTTTGGGAGCATGATATCTGAATTTTCGGGATATAACAAGGCGCGGGTTGAATTTTAGGGACAAGCCTAACGTGTAATATTGTACGTACCAAATCAATTCACACTTCCCTCAACAAAAAAAACAACAAAGAATAAAACTATTCACACCCACAAAGAGAGAGTCTTGTCCCGTTTTACTGTAGAAATGCTATTCAAAGCTATGAATCCATGTTATGTCCAATTAAATCTTTTTGCTGGCTGTATAATGCATGTAACCTACTCATACCAGCATTTTAGTGCATTCCAAATGTCTATACTACCCCTGCAATTTGAACTAAATTTGAATTCGTTTTTCTATTTGAATAAGAATCTACAATCATGATTGTTGCCAACTTAAACCATCATTCGTGTATAATGTCAGCGTTCTAGGAACGGGGGTACCCAGACTTGCCTGCCTGCGGCCCACGTTGTGGCTCCATCAACGGCCTGGTATGGCCCACCTTCAGCATCAACAACTCAAGACCCTCGCGAGGGGCCAAGCCTCGTGAGGCGGATGACACCAAGACCACCGGAAGGAGCAACCTCCCATGGCTGGCTCCTGAGGAGCGGAGATTCCTATGCAGGCCTCACCTCGAGAGGTTCGGATGACATGAGCCAGGACGACCAAGGCCGGGCGGGTGCAAGCGGGCGCAGTGTAGTAGTTTCCTCTTTGGTGCTAAAGAGGCAAGCGCAGGCGCGGAGTCCCGAGGAAACAGCCAAAGGTTTCCATTCCCGTTCAACAAGACCAAGACTGCCAGGACGGCAAGACGGAGGTCACCACCGAGCCCACCATGGCATCACGACCAAAAGATTTTGCAGTCGAAGACTACTTTTGTTAGGATAAGCTGTACTAATTGTCTCCCTTTGAATTTGGCCATTGTAGGATCCCTTCCTGCCTTCGTTTGGGAAGAGGACCAAGGCCACTATAAATAGGACCTAGCCACCACCATAGAGGAGGACGGATCATTCAGATCATCCTCTCCCACACCAGCTCACTTGAGCACAAGAACACACCTCCTCCCGAGGTTGTTCCCCCACTGTACTAGTTCATCCTCAGCCCCTCGAGGCCAATCCAACACAAAGCAGGAGTAGGGTTTTACACCACAAGGTGGCCCGAACCTGGGTAAACTGTTGTGTCCCATTTCCTTCCTGTTCGTCGAGCTAGGCCGTGAGATTGGCGAGTAGGTAGACTGGGGAGGTTGAGTTCTTCTCACGCACCCAGAGTTCGAACCTCTCAAGGGTCTGCGGAGCCCGAAATCCGACATTTGGCGCGCTAGGTAGGGGTGCGTCGGAGCCTCTCTTTCGTCGATTGATTCACCATCGTTCCACCACTCCCATGGCTGACGCTCGTCGAGCTTGTGCTGAGCACCAGGCCGCCCTCGCCGCCCGCATCGCTCAGACAACGCCGGCGGGCGATGACTATCCTCGTCGTCCCCCGTCGCCAGTGGCGAATGCCGCCACCAGCCCCGCGGGCCACGAGCAGCAGGCTTCATCGCTGCATCTGTTCGTGCGGCGAGACGGGCGCACGCCACCCCTTCACTGACTCCGTTTGCTTCGTCTTCCCATGCTCGTCGAGGACCGGCGAACGCGCAGGCTGCGTTGCTCATGGCACGCGAGCTTCTGCGCTACCGCCCGGTCGACGACCTCTACGAGGATTGGCTGGACCGCATCGCCAAGCTTGTCAGTGCCGCCGGAGAGTCTTCCGCACCATCTCTCTCGCTGCCTCACCCGCCGCCTACCGCGGGTGACGTGGCTCACGGTGCGCCTCCGCCACCTCCCCGACAAGACGCCATCGTCGAGCCAGGCGGGAGGCCCCTCGGCACGATCCATGGTGTAGGGCGCCCGCGCACGACAAGCCAAGCTGCCAGGTGGTGCAGCGGCCGCAAGGAGAGGCGTGTGCGCTCCTCGCACCGCCACGTCAAGACTGCGTGCCGCCCGCGACGGTGGTGCGTGAGCGACAAGACCAGGCTCCACCTCTATGGCAGACTCCCGTGACAACAGCAGGATGTCGCCTGTTCACTCCAGAACTGCGCAGCGTCATCCGGCGTGGAAAGTTCAAGCCCGACCTTCCTCCATGCTATGACGGCACCCCCGACCCTGCTGAGTTCCTGCAGCTCTACGAGCTGAGCATCGAGGCGGCCAATGGCGACGAGAAGGTCATGGCGAACTGGTTTCCCATGGCCCTCAAGGACGGCGCGTGCTCGTGGCTCCTGAACCTCCCCGTGGGATCGATCTCCTCCTGGGACGAGATGCGAGAGCGTTTCGTCGCCAACTTCCAGGGCACTCGCGGCCATCCACCAGCCTCGGGTGACCTGTGGCGCAACAAGCAGCAGCCAGGATAGACCTTGCAGAAGTACGTCCAACATTTTAACAGTGTTTGACTCAAGATCCCCAAGGCGTCGGATGAGGCCATCATCTCGGCGTTCACTGATGGCCTCCGCGACGTCAAGATGAAGGAGGAGCTTGCCCTACACGAGGACCTGTGCATGGCTCTGGAGATGTTCAACATGGCAACCAAGTGTGCGAGAGCTGAGGAAGGTCACCTCTCTCTTCTGGTACTTCCGGAAGCTGACCTAGAAGACAATAAGGCCAAGGCCAAGGACGTGAAGTGCAAGGGACCGGCCATGCTCGCGGCCGAACCAGAGATGAAGCACGGCTGCGATCGCCCAGAGTCATCCAAGGGCAGCCGCCCATTCTGCATCTTCCACAACATGCACAGCCACAACACAAATGACTACCAGGAGCTCAGGGCCATCCACGACGAGCGCCTCGGTCATCGCCCCGAGTGCAATGACCAAGGCTACAACCATGGAGGTGGCCGAGGTGGAGGACGCTGGGACGGCCGCGACCCTCGCCAGGAATGGCGCGATCATCCTCGTGAGGACCGCTGGCAAGGCCAGCCTCGCGAGGGTGCCTAGAGGGACCAGCCTTGTGAGGACCGCCCTCAGGGCAACGCTGGTCTTCCTCCGCTGCTGCCACCACCAAGAAGGAACGATGACCATCACCAGGACGAGGGGGCTTCCAAGAGCCTCGTCCCATCGCTTGCATCCTACGTGGCGCTCAGGCCCCTGCCTCCCATCTCATCTTCAAGAAGTTTGCTCGCGAGGTGAACGCGGCCCTCCCCAGGCTTGAGGCAACGCGTCCGCTCAGGTGATCCAAGTACGCCATCACCTTCGACTCTTCAGACCAACTCAAGTGTAACTCCACTGCCGGCGCCCTCCCAGTGCTGTGCTCGCCCATCATCAGTAACGTCCTCATCACCAAGACACTCATAGACAGCGGTGAATGGCTCATTGTTCTCTCCGTCGAAACGTTTGACCGACTCCAGGTGCCCTACAACCAGCTGCAGCCTACCAAGCCCTTCTCAGGAGTGACCGATGGCTCCACCACCCTGATAGGGCAGATCGCCTCCCTGTCACCTTCGGCGAGCGCGACAACTACCGTACAGAGCACATCGACTTCGACGTTGCCCACATTCGCCTCCTGTACAATGCCATCCTCGGATACCCGGCCCTGGCCAAGTTCATGGCTGTGACCCACCATGGCTACAATGACCTCAAGATGCCAGGGAGCTGCGGCATCATCACGGTCGCTTGCGAGGAGAAGGACACGGTGTGCTCTCTCGAGCACGCCTACCCGGCTGCGGTGGTCAAGAACCCAGATGACGAGGGTGATGTCTATCTTCCTAAGGCCGTCACTAAGAAGAAGAAGAAGCTACTCCACCATGGACCTCAAGAGGATGGGCAGCTGGTTGCCCTGCCTCGGGATCTGCACCCACCGACGGGGCGCCTCCCTCTCTCACATAGGAAGGCGCGCCCGGCGCCCCCCTCAGGCTGGGCTCGGGGGCTCTCCTCTGGAGGGCCTCTGACCTAGCCAACGTCACGAGGGAGGCGCTCGGGCACCATGTGGAGGCGTGCTTCAGCGTGCGCTTCTGCCAGGAGGGCACAAGGCACGAGGCGCTAGGTGCTCAGGAGTTCATCACCAAGACGATCATGGAGCTTCAGGAGATGCAAGCCATGCGTGGCGAGCGACGTCGCACACCACCCACTGCTACCGCCCCTGACCAGGGCTGCAAGCTGCGCGTCTGTGTCAACATCCCAGGACTCAACAGAGCCGCGTCTCAGAAGCTCTTCTGGCCGTCCCGCATCGGCCGATGCGAGGGACACCCTCACAGCTATGTTCGCATGCCTTTTGGCTTGTCCAACGCAGTTGTCATGTTCCAGCTCCATATGCGGGCTATCCTGGCGGCTCATGAGGCCAGGCGCCAGGTTATCCTCCTGGAGATGGCGGCGGATCCTCACGAGCCCCCCGGGCCTCCAAAGCCTCATGAGGTTCAGGACCTGGGCGACTGATGTCTACTATGCAACTTTATTCTTGTAGACTCGTGTTGGGCCTCCAAGCGCAGAGTTTTGTAGGACAGTAGCAATTTTCCCTCAAGTGGATGACCTAGGATTTATCAATCCGTGGGAGGTTTAGGATGAAGATGGTCTGTCTAAGACAACCCTGCAACCAAATACAAGAAATCTCTTGTGTCCCCAACACACCCAATAGAATGGCAAATTATATAGGTGCACTAGTTCGGCGAAGAGATGGTGATAAAAGTGTGATATTGATGGTAGAAATATATTTTTATTGTGACGCCCCCGATTCAATCGTACACTAATCATGCACGCAAATATGTACGATCAAGATCAAGGACTCACGGGAAGATATCACAACACAACTCTAAAACATAAATAAGTCATACAAGCATCATAATACAAGCCAGGGGCCTCGAGGGCTCGAATACAAGTGCTCGATCATAGACGAAGAAGCGGAAGCAACAATATCTGAGTACGTACATAAGTTAAACATGTTGCCATAAGATGGCTAGCACAAACCGGGATACAGATCGAAGAGGCGCAGGCCTCCCACCTGGATCCTCCTAAACTACTCCAGTCGCCGCCGGCTGCACGTAGTAGTAGGCGCCCAGTGTAGTAGTCGCCATCGACGGTGGCGTCGCTCCTGGGCTCCATCGTCTGTTGCAGCAATCGAGTAGAGATAGGGGAAAAGGGGAACAATGCAACCGTGAGTACTCATCCAAAGTAATCGCAAGCAAGGAGCTACACTACATATGCATGGATATATGTGTAAAGGGCCATATCGGTGGACTGAATCTGCAGAATGCCGAATAAGAGGGGAAAGCTAGTCTTATCGAAGACTACGCTCGTCACCGTCTTGCAACAGTGTAGAAGAGGGTAGGTTGAAGTCCTCCAAGTAACATCACATAGCACATCCTACCCGCCATCCCTCCTCATATCCTTGAGAGAGAGCGACCACCGGTGGTATCCGCACTTGGAAGGGTGTGTTTTTTAAGTATCCGGTTCCAGCTTGTCATAAGGTCAAGGTACAACTCCAAGTCGCCCTGTTATCAAGATCATGACTATTCAATAGATTAACTTCCCGCAGGGTGCACCAACTTACCCAAAGACGCTTGATCCCATTTGGCCGACACACTTTCTGGGTCATGCCCGCCGCTGAAGATCAACACGCCGCAGCCCCACCTAGGCTCAACAGAGAGGCCAAGACGCCGGTCTAAACCTAAGCGCCGCAGGGTCCAGGCCCATCGCCTCGAGCACACCCGCACGCTATGTGACGCTGCCGGAAGCAGATCTAGCTTAGTGGCATTCCAGTCCAATCCGGCGCCGCCGGTCGGCGACGCCACGGCGTGCCGGTGATACCACGACGCCGGATACCCATAACTACTCCCGTAGATGGTTAGTGCGATAGGCTCGTAGCCAACTCAGATCAAATACCAAGATCTCGTTAAGCATGTTAAGTATCCGCGAACGCCGAGCAGGGCCAGGCCCACCTCTCTCCTAGGCGGTCTCAACCTGCCTGCCGCTCCGCCACAAAGATCCATCCAGAGGGCCGTCAGACACGTGTCCTTTCAGCCCCCAATCCGTGAATCACTCGCGGGTGCTCCACAAGCCGACCCGACTTTAGTCACCACATGTATCATGTATAAGTATAAGTATATACCCGTGATCACCTCCCGAGTGATCATGGCCCGATAGTATAGCACAGCAGACGGACAAGAATGTAGGGCCACAGATGGAATACTAGCATCCTATACTAAGCATATAGGATTGCAGGTAAAGGTAACAACAGTAGTAACAAGGACAGGCTATGCATCAGGATAGGTATAACGGAAAGCAGTAACATGCTACACTACTCTAATGCAAGCAGTATAGAGTAGAATAGGCGATATCCGTGATCAAGGGGGGCTTGCTGGTTGGTCTGGCAAGAAGGACGGTCGTCAACACCGTAGTCGAATCGGGGGTCGCTCGGCAGCCTCGGGGTCTACGGAAAGAAGTATCGGAGGGGAACACAATAAATAACAGAGCAATCAAAGCATCACAACGCATAACGAGGTAATACGCGGTGCTAGGTATGCCCTAACGCGTAGGAGGTGATACCGACGAAGGGGGAAACATCCGGAAAGTATCCCGTGTTCCGTTTTGAGCGGAGGAGCAGGAGGGGAAAAGTTGCGAGTTTGATATGATAGGGGGGTGTGGCGGACGAACGGGCTGCGTTTTCGGGTTCGTCTCGTCGTTCTGAGCAACTTTCATGTAGAAAACTTTTTCATCCGAGTTATGGATTATTTTATATGATTTCCTAAACTTCTTAAACATTTCTGAAATTGTCTCTAATTCAAAAAGGACTTATTGTGCAAGCATGACATCATGTTGATATCATTCGGGTCAACAGTCAACTCTGACTGAGTTGACTAGTCAAACAGGGTAGTGGGGCCCGTTTGTCAAAGGCACATTTAACTAAACAGGTTTAATTAGACTAATGTGCAATTAGGTTAATTAAACATAATTAATTTGCGTTAATTAACAGGATTAATTAATTCAATAAATAAATTATTTTATTTTTATTTACACATATCCTTTTTGTTCTCTTTTTTTTTTAGGGCGGGCGAACGGGCAGAGCCCCTCAGGTGCGAGAGCCGCATGGGCGACGCCTGTGGTTGTGGCCCGGCCACAACAGAGCGGCCGGTGCTGGTCTCAGGCAGGGGGCCGACGAGGACGGCCGCCGCGCGGTGGAGGAACGGGCGGCGGTGGGGTCATCCGCCGCGACAGGGAAGACGCCGGACGCGCCATGGCTGTGCAGCGCGACCGGGGACAAGCGGGCGCGCTGGGGGACGGTCGGTCATGGCTAGGGGCGCATTCCGGGCGCCGTGGTGCGGGCGCGGACCGCGGCCAACGGCCAGAGCTTAGGCGGCACGGGCGTGGCCGAGCGCGAGGCTGCGGCACGGTCCCGAGCAGTAGCAGGGGATGGAGACGGCGGGCGAGGCGCGAGGTGGGGACGGGGCCCTGCGACGGAACAGGGCGGAGAGGAGGGAAGGCGCTCACGAGGGGAACGTAGGGCACAGGGCAGCGGGCTCGAGGAAGGTTGGGGTGGTCCGACGACGGAGAGGATGAGGAGGTCCGGCGAGGCTCGACGGAGCCAATGAGGAGGCGAGGTGACACGGAGCGGCTCCGGCGAGCGGCGTCCGTCGGCGAGGTCGGGGCGGGGAGGCCCTTCCGGATCCAGGAACGGGAGGAGGATGGGGCGTCCGGCGTGGCGACGGGGATGGGGCGGCGCTCGGCGAGGTGGTGGGGGAACGCGCCGGGCGGCGGCGTCGGGAGCGTTGAGCGGTGGCGCCGAAGACGGGATCGGGCCCGATCCCGATCCAATCGAGGGGAGGGGAACGAGAGGGAGACGTGGGGAGGGAGTGGGGATTAGGGTTTCGGGTCGTGGGGGGGGGGGGTAAGGAGAAGTGGGGGGAGGCCGGTTGGGCCTGCGGCCGAAAAGGGCCGGCCTGCTGGGCCGAAGCCCAGTGGGGGCCTTCTCTCTTTCCTTTTCTTTTTTTTAGTTTTAGTTTTCTGTTTTCTTTTTATTTATTCTCCTTTAGTTCCTATTTGTTTTATTTTAGTTTCCAAAAATACAAAAGTGGCACCTAAAATATTGTTACAACTTATGCCACTGCCACAAACCGTTTAGCACTAAAATAAAATAGTTTTAAATTGTTTATTATTTTAAAGCATTTGAATAACTGTTTTGTCACTATTTATTTATTATAGTGCATTTAAACGCATTATAAAAGTGTGGTTTCTCCACCATTATTACATAGGATTTATTTGGCCCAGCTTGAACATTTTAGTTTTAATGTTTGAAAACTTCTGATGTTTGCATTTAATTTTGAATTTGAATTTGAATCGGTTTCGAACTAACTCGAGATTAGCAACTATAATCGAGGTGACGTGGCATCACTAGCAGAGGATCACTGTAGCTTAATTACCCGGGCGTCACAATTCTCCTCCACTACAAGAAATCTCGTCCCGAGATTTAAGCGGTGGAGTAAGGGGGGAAAGGTGTTGGTAGCGAAAAACCTAACGAGCCTTCTCGGTCTTGGTTGCTCTTCTCGAAGTGGTCGACCCATAGCACTGATGTTTTCATTCCTATGCATCAATGCATCATCATGCGGTTGTCGTCCTTTCTTCAGAACTTCATCGCATTTACGATAATGATAAGGGTAACTCAAGAACGGACCTTCAAGGTCAACTATCCGCGATAACTCGTGGAATGTGGTAAAAGTAACTCTCGAATAGATACTTAAGAAATTATCGAGAGTAAAGTAAAAGGGTACCATGAGAAGTTTCCAATGGCAAGCAATCGTTCGATGTCCTAATCAGAAGGTGAAAGGGGTTCAGAGCAACAAGAATAAGTATTGCGTCTGATGCCAAAATTGATGATCCCTTTGGAAGGTGGCTCATGAATTACATACGAGGCCATGCGCGAGGAACAACCTTGGGAACAGGGGGTGTACACGAGAGTCAAGTTTCGATCCTGTGGAACTGTGGGTTATGGGCCCACCATGTGGGATAAAAGTAGGAGTGGTGATATCTTGCATGGTCACGTTAGCAAGGCATGTCAGAGGCTAGCCTGTCAGTTATGTTGGCAACAACATTGATACCAAGGGCGCGGGACGAAGAGAACCATTTTCCTGCTCGTTGAACGAGGCGGGCCAATAGGCATGGTTCTCGTCCATCGGTGGCTACCGGAATGTCATCAACAATAGAAACAGGGTCTTACTGACACGGTTTGTACACCAAGGTGTTTTACATATAGATCACAAGAGGGTTAAGCAAACCAATGGAAAGGAAAATGTGTTTAAACACATATTTCAGGGTTATATCCTTCCCAAGGATAAGCAGAGCATGATATCCATGACAGGATATAATGTAGAAAACCCTTTAGGTAAGGGGAGAAAAATTTCATGACATTACCCATACAACGGTGTTTGGATAGTTGATAAAGAGAATTTAGCATTGTGCTTCAATTTTCCTTGGTGATGAACGGAGTACCACAGACATGCTTCAGGTAGCAATGATATGGTGTTTCAATCAAGGGCTAGACTTTGGATACACCAATGATCCATTAGGAGTAACTTATAAAATAAGTCCTACAATTTCCTCCAGGAGGAATGGTTATCCTTGCAAAAGAAATAATAATGATAAGTCCTCCAGCCGGGGAGGGGGGGGGGGTGCTAGGCATGACATCATATTACCGGGTCATCAAAGGACCAACAACCTAACTCCTGTAAAGTTGTCCCAACCATCATATTCGACCGAGATTCAGATCCAATTGGTGTCATGATACCTCAGACTCAGGATGTCCGAGAAGAAAAAGGTGCAACACAAATAGACGAAATGACATTTCAAGATTCTCAGGAAATGAACTAAGGGAGCGGGTTCTTGAAGCAATAGTTCATCCTTAAACCAAGGAGAGGATGAGGGGGTAGCTGATGGAATCAACGAAAATCCTCGAGATTTCCAAAAAGGTGGATTTCCACAGTTATGTGAACAAGGAGATAATATTTGTCGGATCAAATGATAAAATGGTGTATGCTCGAGGAGAACATACACAGTTAAACATTGGATAAGAGGTGCACCGAAATATGGGCTGGGTTGCACGACCAACGTCGAAATGATGATTCAATAATCAATAGTCTAGGAATGAACGGTTGACCATTAACTTTAGAGCAATAGGGTTGCTAGAAGTACAGAATCCAAACAACACCGTTCACTTGTAGGTACCTCGGTTAGAATTAACACGGGAACCAAGAAAGAATGGTGATGGTGAGAAGTATCACTATACCAAGAATTCTTAAGAGGTGGAGCAGTCCTCACAACATCCTTGATACTAAAAGATGGTAATACTCCAAGGTAAAGAAGAACAAATGCTAGATAGCAGGGAGCTCAAGGTATAACACAAAACACGAACAAGTTTGTGTTGAACGGAAGGCAATAAAGTGGTCAAAGTTAACACAAATCATCGGGGCAAGGATGGCATTTCTCATCATGAACTCAATTGACATCCTGGAAGAGCTCATAAGGTTGATGATGATCACGACACATTTGTCGGTAGATTTCATGAAGATGTAATCAATCAGCGACGACATCAAGTCAAAGGAATGATGAAGCAAGAGGTTATTGGAACCACAGTTACGACACAAACTCGAACTCAAGCTTGTTGTTTAAGGTGAAAGGGTATGACGAGGAAAATCGACGTAAGCTTAGCTATCGTTGCAATTTGGTGCTCCGAGAATTAAGGACCAGGTAGCACGGTTAGAATCATCACGTCAATGATATAGCCAAACAGGCTAGGAATGGCGTGATCGGGTACAAACTCATACTTATAGAAGCTTACTGAAGAGTTGTTGAACCGTAGTGCGGACTTGGTTATCGGTGTCTTTGAGTGTTTAATAACTTAGAGCCCGTGAAAAATTGGAATCAGTGGGAATGTAGCACTTGATGAAGAACCCATAAGAAGTTATGCAGTTCCATGATAATCTCGAGATACCAGGGGGGTAATACTCGATGACAGATCAAAGTAGAAGTTGACTGGGGTATTGCTCTACCGAAGACAAGTGCTTAAACTTGCACGAGAAATGGTATTTAAAAGAGAACATGGTCGGAACCACGATTGCAAAAGGCCAGATCCCAGATATAAGATGAACTTATACCAAAGGAATAATTAATTTAAGAGAAGCTTTAATGATAAGATCTACATCGTGTCCATGGGCATGAACACAAAGTTCAAGGTCGACTCCCACTTCTCCAATGCATAACCTTTCATTATCTTCTCACCTTCGAGGAAGTTGTAGTGTTGTAATTTTATCTGGCAAAATACCAAAAGTGTATGACTCATGAAAACTGTCGAGTTCACACATATTAAGGAAGGCATAAGTTCAACCCATAGGGGCTTCTTAGAAACATATACCACAAGTTTCAAGAGTAAATAACACAAGCCCGAAAGCAGAGCATGGTTGAAAAAAGGAAATGATACAATTTACCAACGGCATTATGTATCGGAGAAAGAACTCACAAAATGATTAATTATGAAGGACACTGTCGGATAATAATCCAACAGTGGATATGGCGATCCACAATGGGGCTGATATGAGTATCGATACCCAATCAGAGGAAGAAAGACTGCAAATGCATCGGTTTATAGAACGGCTGAATAGTTCAACGCTTAATTAGCAAAGTAATTATGATTTTCAAATCAAGGGATCAGGAGCAAATGCTCTGATCAAGAATGGATAAGCTGAATAGAATTAGGGGTACAATCAACGACAATTGGACTGGTCGAGAACCAATTCCAGTTAAAAGAATGGCAGCTCAGTCGGAAAGGTAATTTATAAGGATCAATGATGATTGCGTGTATTCGCAAACATATTGAGTCAATAGACCCAAAATGATAATGACAAGGAATGTCAATAAGACTACGAGACTTATGGGATTAACCATAATGCGAGCAAGCAAGAATTTCAAGAGCCAAGGGCTCCAGAGGATTTTCGGAAGATCGAATAGTATTTTGAAGACTTTTGTGAAACTCATGAACAATCGATGAGCGGATACCGACAAGTGCGAGGATTTATTTGAAGGGGTATTCATGTGGCAAAGAACTGCTAGGCAGTAGGCACGAAGTATTCTCGGAACAATAGAGAAAACTTCGGGTATCTTGTCATAACAAGATCAATGGGGGAAGATCGTAAGAACGGAAAGTGTAAGTAGTTATCCATAAGGATTTATCGGTGGTCGGGAATAGCAAAAGTGACGGGCACAAAGTCTCGAGAGAATATCAAAGAGTATCTCCGAAATCTTCTGGTGCAGTCGGTGATCATCCGGACTGAAAGGCCTCTCCGGTTGAAAGTATTTTCGAGAACCTAAAGTTAGATTTTAGTAAAAATCGTTTAACCCGAATAGAAGAGCGTTCAGAACCCCAGAGTAAAGGTCGAGGAGTAAAAGATTCTAATACCACCCAATGGCGACGTGGGCCCATGGGTCGCACAACCATGTTAGTAAAAGTTTTGTAAAGTCTAGACTCGACTTCGGCCAAGGAGTTGGAAGGGGATTCTACAGCAGTTGGCTCGATATTAACTTGTGACGCTTCGATTCAATCGTACACTAATCATGCACGCAAATGTGTACGATCAAGATCAAGGACTCACGGAAGATATCACAACACAACTCTAAAACATAAATAAGTCATACAAGCATCATAATACAAGCCGGGGCCTCGAGGGCTCGAATACAAGTGCTCGATCATAGACGAAGTCAGCGGAAGCAACAATATCTGAGTACGCATATAAGTTAAACATGTTGCCATAAGATGGCTAGCACAAACGGGATATAGATCGAAGAGGCGCAGCCTCCTGCCTCGGGATCCTCCTAAACTACTCCAGTGTCGCCGCCGCCGGCTGCACGTAGTAGTAGGCGCCCAATGTAGTAGTCGCCATCGACGGTGGCGTCGCTCTGGCTCCATCGTCTGTTGCAGCAATCGAGTAGAGATAGGGGAAAAGGGGAACAATGCAACCGTGAGTACTCATCCAAAGTACTGCAAGCAAGGAGCTACACTACATATGCATGGATATATGTGTAAAGGGCCATATCAAGGGACCGAACTGCAGAATGCCGTAATAAGAGGGGAAAGCTAGTCTTATCGAAGACTACGCTTCGTCACCGCCTTGCAACAAGTAGAAGAGGGTAGGTTGAAGTCCTCCAAGTAACATCACATAGCAATAATCCTACCCGCGATCCCTCCTCATATCCCCGAGAGAGCGACCACCGGTTGTATCCGCACTTGGAAGGGTGTGTTTTATTAAGTATCCGGTTCTAGTTGTCATAAGGTCAAGGTACAACTCCAAGTCGTCCTGTTATCAAGATCACGGCTATTCAATAGATTAACTTCCTGCAGGGTGCACCAACTTATCCAAAGACGCTTGATCCCATTTGGCGGACACACTTTCTGGGTCATGCCCGCCGCGGAAGATCAACACGCGCAGCCCCACCTAGGCTCAACAGAGAGGCCATTGCACGCCGGTCTAAACCTAAGCGCGCAGGGTCAGGCCCATCGCCTCGAGCACACCTCGCACGCTATGTCGCGGCCGGAAGCAGACCTAGCCTAGTGGCACGCGCCGCCGCGGCCGACGCCATGAAGTGCTTGGCCGATACCACGACGCCGGATACCCATAACTACTCCCGCGTAGATGGTTAGTGCGATAGGCTCGTAGCCAACTCAGATCAAATACGAAGATCTTGTTAAGCGTGTTAAGTATCCGCGAACGCCGAACAGGCCAGGCCCACCTCTCTCCTAGGCGGTCTCAACCTGCCTGCCGCCCCGCCACAAAGATCCATCCAGAGGGCCGTCGGGACACAGGTCCTTTCAGCCCCAATCCGTGAATCACTGCATGGGTGCTCCACAAGCCGACCGACTTTAGTCACCACATGTATCATGTATAAGTATAAGATATACCCGTGATCACCTCCCGAGTGATCACGACCCGATAGTATAGCACAATGAGACGGACAAGAATGTAGGGCCACAGATGGAATACTAGCATCCTATACTAAGCATATAGGATTGCGTAAAGGTAACAACAGAGAGTAACAAGGACATGCTATGCATCGTGATAGGTATAACGAAAGCAAGAATATGCTACACTACTCTAATGCAAGCAGATATAGTAGAATAGGCGATATCCGGTGATCAAGGGGGGGGGCTTGCCTGGTTGGTCTGGCAAGAAGGACGGTCGTCAACACCGTAGTCGAACCGGGGTCGCCGGCAGCCTCGGGTCTACCGGAAAGAAGTATCGGAGGGGGAACACAATAAATAACAGAGCAATCAAAGCATCACAAAGCATAACGAGGTAATACGCGGTGCTAGGTATGCCCTAACGCGGTAGGAGGTGATACCGACGAAGGGGGGAAACATCCGGGAAAGTATCCCCGGTGTTCCGCGTTTTTGGGCAGAGGAGCTGGAGGGGAAAAGTTGCGAGTTTGATATGATAGGGGGGTGTGGCGGACGAACGGGCTGCGTTTTCGGGTTCGTCTCGTCGTTCTGAGCAACTTTCATGTAGAAATTTTTTCATCCGAGTTACGGATTATTTTATATGATTTCCTAAAGTTCTTAAACATTTCTGAAATTGTCTCTAATTCAAAAAGGACTTATTGTGCAAGCATGACATCATGTTGATGTCATTCGGGTCAACGGTCAACTCTGACTGAGTTGACTAGTCAAACAGGGTAGTGGGGCCCGTTTGTCAAAGGCACATTTAACTAAACATGTTTAATTAGACTAATGTGCAATTAGGTTAATTAAACATAATTAATTTGCGTTAATTAACAGGATTAATTAATTCAATAAATAAATTATTTTTATTTTTATTTACACATATCCTTTTTGTTCTCTTTTTTTTTAACAGGGGCGGGCGAAACGGGGCAGAGCCCCCTAGGGTGCGAGAGCCCACATGGGCGCACGCCCAGGGTTGTGGCCCGGGCCACAACAGGAGCGGCTGGCGCTAGTCTGCGGGCAGGGCCGACGAGGACGGCCGCCGGCGCGGTGGAGGAACGGGCGAAGCGATGGGGTCATCCGCCACGCGACAGGAAGACGCCCGACGCGCCATGGCTGCAGCAGCGCGACCGAGGGGACAAGCGGCGCGCTGGGGACGGTCGGTCACGCCGGGGCGATTCCGGCGCCGTGGTCTTGCGCGACTGCAGCCAACGGCCAGAGCTCAGCGGCACGGCGTGGCAGCGCGAGGCTGCGGCGCGTCCCGAGCAGTAGCGAGGGGATGGAGACGGCGGCGAGGCGCGAGGCGGGGGACGGGCCCTACGACGGAACAGAGCGGAGAGGAGGAAGGCGCCACGAGGGGAACGAGGGGCTGTGGCAGCGGGCTCGAGGAAGGTTGGGGTGGTCCGACGACGGAGAGGATGAGGAGGTTCAGCGAGGCTCGACGGAGCCGGCGAGGAGGCGAGGTGACGCGAGCGCTCCGCGAAGCGGCGTCCGTCGGCGAGGTCGGGCGGGAGGCCCTTCCGGATCGAGAACGGGAGGAGGATGGGGCGTCCGCGTGGCGACGGGGATGAGGCGGCGCTCGGCGAGGTGGAGGGGAACGCGCCGGGCGGCGGCGTCGGGAGCGCTGAGCGGTGGCGCCGAAGACGGGATCGGGCCCGATCCCGATCCAATCGAGAGGAGGGGAACGAGAGGGAGACGTGGGGAGGGAGTGGGGATTAGGGTTTCGGGTCGTGGGGGGGGTAAGGAGAAGTGGGGGAGGCCGGTTGGGCCTGCGGCCGAAAAGGGCCGGCCTGCTGGGCCGAAGCCCAGTGGGGGCCTTCTCTCTTTCCTTTTCTTTTTTTTTAGTTTTAGTTTTCTGTTTTCTTTTTATTTATTCTCCTTTAGTTCCTATTTGTTTTATTTTAGTTTCCAAAAATACAAAAGTGGCACCTAAAATATTGTTACAACTTATGCCACTGCCACAAACCGTTTAGCACTAAAATAAAATAGTTTTAAATTGTTTATTATTTTAAAGCATTTGAATAACTGTTTTGTCAGTATTTATTTATTATAGTGCATTTAAACGCATTATAAAAGTGTGGTTTCTCCACCATTATTACATAGGATTTATTTGGACCAGCTTCAACATTTTAGTTTTAATGTTTGAAAACTTCTGATGTTTGCATTTAATTTTGAATTTGAATTTGAATCGGTTTCGAACTAACTCGAGATTAGCATAATCGAGGTGACGTGGCATCACTAGCAGAGGATCACTGTAGCTTAATTACCCAGGCGTCACATTTATAATCTGAAAAAATAAAAACAGCAAGGTAGCAAATAGTAAACAGGCACAAAAATGGTATTGGATCATATGATTATCCCTAGGGTCCGTACTTTCGCTAGTGCAACCTCTCAACAATGCTAACATAGTTGGATCATATGATTATCCCTCAAAGTGTAATAAAGAATCACTCCCGGGTTCCTATTAGCGGAGAACAAAAGATATAAATTGTTTGTAGGGTACGAAACCACCTCAAAGGTATTCTTTCTGTTCGATCTATCCTAGAGTTCGTACTAGAATAACGTGAGCTATTCTTTGTGATCGATCTAATCAAGAGTTCGTACTAAAGTAGCACCAAAGCAAACTCATATTCATAATAATCAATCCACACAAAGAACTACAAGGGGACCCCAAAGTTTCTATCAGAGCAAAGATAATAAAAACGTGCATCAACCCCTATGCATAGATTACCCCAATATCACCGCGGGAATCCGCGATTGAATGCCATAACACATATCAAGTGAATCAATATGATACCCCAATTGTCACCTCAAGTATTCATACTGCAAGACATACATCATGTGTTCTCATCTCTTAATATTCAATCCGACAATACAAAACTTCAAAGGGTGAAGACTCAATTCATAAGAACAAGAGTATAGCAGGGAGAACATCATATGATCCGACTATATTAACAAAGCTCATGATATAGATCGCGAGAGAGAGAGAGAGAGAGAGAGAGAGAGAGAGAGAGAGAGATTAAACACATAGCTACTAGTACAAAACCTTAGCCCCGAGGGTGGACTACTCCCTCCTCATCGTGGTAGCCGCCGGGATGATGAAGATGGCCACCGGAGATGATTCCCCCACCCTCCGGCAGGGTGCCGAAACAGTGTCTAGATTGGTTTTCGGTGGCTACAGAGGCCTGCGGCGGCAGAACTTCTGATCTAGATTAACCCCGAAGGGTTTAAGAATATCTGGGAATTTATAGTTCAAAGAAGGGGTGCGGGAGGCCACCGAGGTGGGCACAACCCACCTGGGCCCCGGTGGGTCGTTGCGTTTGGATTCCGTTTGGCATTGATTTTCTACTATGTAAAAAACAAGCAAAAAACAGCAACTGGCACTGGGCACTGGTCAATAGATTAGTCCCAAAAAAATGATATAAAGTTGCTATAAAATGATTGTAAAACATCCAAGAATGATAAAATAATAGCATGTATACTTCATAAATTATAGATACGTTGGAGACATATCAGCATCCCCAAGCTTATTTCTTACTCGTCCTTGAGTAGGTAAATGATAAAAGAAATAATTTATGAAGTGTGAATGCTAGTAAAGTGCATAAGTTTGATCAATGATAATTTCAATCACTTTTCCTAGCATCATAACAGCAATTCTTTCTTATAAAACTTCTCATGTTATAGTGGCAATCAATTCACATGTTAAGGTTCAAGGTTCAAACAATGAACTCTCTTGAAACTCAACAACCTATGTTCTTAGTCACCAAGCAATGCAATTCAACTTATTCAACAGAGCTTAAGTAAGAGCTCTACATACCCAACCATCATATAGTCTTCTATGATTGCTAACACTCACCGCGTACACATGAGCAAAACATTTCAACCGGACACATAGAAAGATAGGGGCTTATTGTTTTGCCTCCCAACTTATTCACCGCAAGGGTGATGTCAACAATAAAAACTCATGCTGCCCATATTCAACTGGACATATGTGCCTAGATCTTTCCTCACATCATGATGCTTGCCAAAAGAGAAAAATAAAAAGGAATAGAGAGAATAACTTTGACTCTTTGCGTAAAAATTAATACTGAAAATTAAAAGATAGGCCCTTCGCAGAGGGAAGTAGAGGTTTCCATACGCTTATTTCTTTGTATACTCAATCCCTTAGTGCAAAAGAATGTCACGTTATATTGCCCCTTATGATTGCAACCTTTATTATGCAGTCCGTCACTTTTATTGCTTTGCCATCATAAGTTCGTACAACGCTTAATTTTCTCTTACACTAAATGATCTAACACTTTTAGAAGCAGTTTTATTGCCTTATTGCACCGATGACAACTTACTTGAAGGATCTTTCTGAATCCTTATGTAGGTATGGTGGACTCTTGAAAATAAGATTTGGGTTTAAGGGTTTTTGGATGCACAAGTAGTATCTCTACTTAGTGCGGAATTTTCGTCTAGCAAAGATGGGGGGCAAGCACCACATGTTGAAGGATCTATGACAATATAACGTCTATGTGAATATGAACAAACAAAAATCATTATGTTGTCTTCCTTGTCCAACGTCAACAATTTTGGCATATAATATTTTGATGGGGGCTCACAATCACAAAATATTTCTATGATAGTGTATTTGCATGTAAAAGTTCTCTTCCTTATACTAATTATTTGTGAATTGTTTGTATGACCAATATTGTGATTGCCAAGCCTCAAAAGATTTCACTTTCTAAACCCAATGTGAAGATACCACTAGGAATGATAAGATATCAAGTTCATGACATTCAATTTATTCAACAATTTACTCATGAGATATAAGTGAAGCACAAGAGTAAATGACATAGAAAAAGGCTTCGTTGACGGGATGTGAATGCCGCTTACTTAGCCTCCCTGGCAACTATTTGAGGACTCTATTTTATTTCAAAACTTTCAGATCTAAGTATTTTATTCAAACAGCAAGCAAAACTAAATAAAATGACATTTCAAGAATAGCACACATCATGTGAAGAAGCAAAAACATAGGTTCAACCGATACTAACCGATAATTGTTGATGAAGAAAGGTGGGATGCCTACCGGGGCATTCCCAAGCTTAGATGCTTGAGACTTCTTGAAATAATATCTTGGGATGCCTTGGGCATCCCCAAGCTTGAGCTTTTGTGTCTCCTTGATTCCTTCTATACCACGGTTTCCCTAAATCTTAAAAGCTTCATGCACACAAAACTCAACAAGAACTCGTGAGATAAGTTAGTATAAACTAATGCAAAAACCTTATCATTCTCTGCTGTAGCAAATCACTAAAATTACTATTCAACATTGCATACTAAATGCCTCTGCATATTTAATACTCCTATCCTCAAATAGAATCATTAAACAAGCAAACATATGCAAACAATGCAAACATAACAGCAATCTGCCAAAACAGTACAGTCTATAAAGAATGCAAAAGTATAAATACTTATTAAACTCCAAACATTATGAAATTCAACCACACTGTAGAAAATTTATCAGAGCTTATTATCCAAAAAGTTTCAACATTTTATCACAATCTGACTTTCCTCGGGAATTTTTGCAACATCGAAAAACTTTCTGTTTTTAAACAGCAACATGTATACTTGCAAGATAAGCATGGCAAAGGCTATCAATGCCACTTTTATTGAAATAAAAGGTGCAAAACATTATTATAAATAACAGAAAGAAAATCCTAACAAAATAAATTGACGCTCCAAGCAAAACACATATCATGTGACGAATGAAAACATAGCTCCAAGTGAGGTTACCGATATTGTTGGAGATGAAAGAGGGGATGCCTTCCAGGGCAACCCCAAGCTTAGTTGCTTGGATATTCCTTGAATATTACCTTGGATTGCCTTGGGAATCCCCAAAATTAGGGTCTTGTCACTCCTTATTCTCCTCATATCATCATCTCACCCAAAACTTGAAAACTTCAATCACACAAAACTTAACGGAACATTGTGAGATAGGTTAGTATGATAAAGAGCAAACCATTTCACTTTTGGTACTGTCAAAGACAAGATTCATAATTGTTCTCACACAATTCCTACTGTAGCATATCATTTCCACAATTTATATTGAGCAATATAAGCCATAGAAACTAGAAAACAAGCAAACTATGCATTGAAAACATAATCTGTCAAAAACAGAACAGTCTGTAATGATCTGGATAACTACCATACTTCTGCTACTCCAACATTTATGAAACAATTGGAACACGCGAGCAATTTGTATAAAACTTCTTCAAAAAGAATCAACTCAAAAGCACTCTTCTGTTAAAAATGAGACTTATTTTCGTGAGCGCAAAAGTTTCTGTTTTTCAGCAGGGTCAAATCAACTATCACCCAACATGATCCCAAAGGCTTTACTTGGCACTTTATTGAAACAAAAGCAATAAAAGATGATCAATAAAGTAGCATAGTCATGTGAACACACAAAAACAGTAGGTAAAAGTGTTGGGTTGCCTCCCAACAAGCGCTTTTCTTTAATGCCTTTTAGCTAGGCATGATGATTTCAATGATGCTCGCAAAAAAGATAAGAATTGAAACATAATGGGAGCATCTTGAAGCATATGACTAGCACATTTAAGCCTATCCCACTTCCTATGCATAGGGATTTTGTGAGCAAACAACTTATGGGAACAAGAGTCAACTAGCATAGGAAGGTAAAACATGCATAACTTCAAAACTTTCAACATAAAGAAAGGAAACTTGATATTATTGCAATATATAAAAGCATATGTTCCTCTCTCATAATAATTTTCAGTACCATAATGAATGAATTCAACAATATAGCTATCACATAAAGCATTCTTTTCATGAAACGAAAGCATAGAAAACTTATTATTCTCCACATAAGCAAAATTCTTCTCATCAATAGTAGTGGGAGCAAACTCAACAAAATAATTATCATGAGAGTGAAAATTAAAATCATGATGACAAGTTTCATGGTTATTGTTATTCTTTATAGCATACGTGTCATCACTATAATCATCGTAAACAGGAGGCATGCTTTCATCATAATAAATTTTCTCATCAAAACTTGGGGGAGTAAAAATATCATATTCATCAAATATAGCATCCCCAAGCTTGTAGCTTTGCATATCGTTAGCATCATGGATATTCAAGGAATTCATACTAACAACATTGAAATCATGCTCATCATTCAAATATTTTGTGCCAAACATTTTATTGACATCTTCTTCTAACAATTGAGCCCAATTTTCCGAGCCATCATTTTCAAGAAAGATATTATAAAGATGATCAATAATATGATGCAACCTCAACTCCATTTTTTTATAGTTTTCTTTTATAAACGAAACTATTGATAAAATAAGAAACTAAAAGATTCAATTGCAAGACCTAAAGATATACTTCATGCACTCACCTTCCCCGGCAACGGCGCCAGAAAAGAGCTTGATGTCTACTACACAAATTTATTCTTGTAGACTCGTGTTGGGCCTGCAAGCGCAGAGTTTTGTAGGACAGTAGCAATTTTCCCTCAAGTGGATGACCAAAGGTTTATCAATCCGTGGGAGGTGTAGGATGAATATGGTCTGTCTCAAACAACCTTAACACCAAATACAAGAAATCTCTTGTGTCCCCAACACACCCAATACAATGGCAAATTGTATAGGTGCACTAGTTTGGCGAAGAGATGGTGATAAAACTGTAATATTGATGGTAGAAATATATTTTTATAATCTGAATAAATAAAAAAAGCAAGGTAGCAAATAGTAAACAGGCACAGAAATGGTATTGGATCATATGATTATCCCTAGGGTCCGTACTTTCGCTAGTGCAACCTCTCAACAATGCTAACATAGTTGGATCATATGATTATCCCTCAAAGTGTAATAAATAATCACTCCCAAGTTCCTATTAGCGGAGAACAAAAGATATAAATTGTTTGTAGGGTACGAAACCTCCTCAAAGCTATTCTTTCCATTCGATATATCCTAGAGTTTGTACTAGAATAACGCGAGCTATTCTTTCTGATCGATCTAATCAAGAGTTCGTACTAAAGTAGCACCAAAGCAAACTCATATTATAATACTCAATCCCCACAAAGAACTACAAGGAGACCCCAAAGTTTCTACCGGGGAAAAGATAATAAAAACGTGCATCAACCCCTATGCATAGATTACCCCAATATCACCGCAGGAATCCGCGAGTTGAATGCCATAACACATATCAAGTGAATCAATATGATACCCCAATTGTCACCTCAAGTATTCATACAGCAAGACATACATCATGTGTTCTCATCTCTGAATTCAATCCGACAATACAAAACTTCAAAGGGTAAAGACTCAATTCATCACAACAAGAGTATAGCGGGGAGAAACATCATATGATCCGACTATATTAAAAAAGCCCATGATATAGATCACGAGAGAGAGAGAGAGAGAGAGATTAAACACATAGCTACTAGTACAAACCCTCAGCCCCGAGGGAGGACTACTCCCTCCTCATCGTGGTGGCTGCTGGGATGATGAAGATGGCCACCGGAGATGATTCCCCCCTCCGGCAGGGTGCCTGAAGGAAATATGCCCTAGAGGCAATAATAAAGTTATTATTTATTTCCTTATATCATGATAAATGTTTATTATTCATGCTAGAATTGTATTAACCGGAAACATAATACATGTGTGAATATATAGACAAACAGTATGTCACTAGTATGCCTCTACTTGACTAGCTTGTTAATCAAAGATGGTTATGTTTCCTAACCATGAACAAGGAGTTGTTATTTGATTAACAAGGTCACATCATTAGTTGAATGATCTGATTGACATGACCCATTCCGTTAGCTTAACATTTGATCGTTTAGTATGTTAAAGCTTTCTTCATGACCCATACATGTTCCTGTAACTATGAGATTATGCAACTCCCGTTTACCGGAGGAACACTTTGGGTACTACCAAACGTCACAACGTAACTGGGTGATTATAAAGGAGTACTATAGGTGTCTCCAAAGGTACTTGTTGGGTTGGCGATTTGAGATTAGGTTTTGTCACTCCGATCGTCGGAGAGGTATCTCTAGGCCTTCTCGGTAATACACATCACCTAAGCCTTGCAAGCATTACAACTAATGAGTTAGTTGTGAGATGATGTATTACGGAACGAGTAAAGAGACTTACGCAACGAGATTGAACTAGGTATTGGATACCAACGATCGAATCTCGGGTAAGTAACATACCGATGACAAAGGAACAACGATGTCGTTATGCGGTTTGACCGATAAAGATCTTCGTAGAATATGTAGGAACCAATATGGGCATCCAGGTTCCGCTATTGGTTATTGACCGAGAATGGTTCTAGGTCATGTCTACATAGTTCTCGAACCCGTAGGGTCCGCACGCTTAACGCTTCGATGACAGTTCATTATGAGTTTATAAGTATTGATGCACGAAGTTTGTTCGAGTCCCGGATGTGATCACGGACATGACGAGGAGTCTCAAATGGTCGAGACATAAAGATTGATATATTGGAAGCCTATGTTTGGACTTGAATGGTTCCGAGTGAAATCAGGATGTTATTAGGAACACCGGGGTTACGGAACCCCGGGGGTATATGGGCCTTCATGGGCCTCAAGGGAGAAGGAGAAGGGCCGGCCAGGTGGGCTGCGCCCCCTCCCCTTCCAGTCCGAATAGGACAAGGAGAGGGGCGCGCCTTCCCTCTTTCCCTCCCAATCCTACTCCAACTAGGAGAGGGGGAGTCCTACTCCCTGGGAGTAGGACTCCTCCTTGCGCGCCCCCTTGGGCCGCCACCTCCCCTTGTCTCCTTTATATACGAGGGCAGGGGCACCCATGACACACAAGTTGATCTACGGATCTTTCCTTAGCCGTGTCGGTGCCCCTTCCACCATATTCCACTTCGGTCATATCGTCATGAGCTTAGGCGAAGCCCTGCGCGGAGAAGTCATATCGTCAGCAGAGCTTAGGCGAAGCCCTGCGTCGGTGGAGCATCAACATCGCTACCACGCCGTCGTCTTGACGGAACTCATCCCGACACTTTGCTGGATCGGAGTCCCGGATCGCCATCGAGCTGAACGTGTGCGTAACTCGGAGGTGCCGTCGTTCGGTGCTTGGATCGGTCGGATCGTGAAGACGTCGACTACATCAACCGCGTTGTTATAACGCTTCCGCTTTCGGTCTCACGAGGGTACGTGGGCGGACACTCTCCCTATCGTTGCTATGCCATCACCATGGTCTTGCGTGATCGTAGGAAATTTTTGAAATTACTCGTTCCCCAACAAAGGCATCCGAGCCTGGTTTTATGCGTTGATGTCATATGCACGAGTAGAACACAAGTGAGTTGTGGACGATACAAGTCATACCGCCTACCAGCATGTCATACTTTGGTTCAGCGGTATTGTGAGATGAAGCGCCCGGACCGACATTACGCCAGACGCTTACGCGAGACTGGTTTCACCGCCCGAGCACTCGTTGCTTAAAGGTGACCGGCGGTGTCTGCTCTCTCACTTTAGTTGAATCGAGTGTGGCTACGCCCGGTCCTTGAGAAGGTTAAAACGGAGTCAATTTGACGAAGTATCGTTGTGGTTTTGATGCGTAGGTAAGAACGGTTCTTGCTCAGCCCGTAGCAGCCACGTAAAACTTGCAACAACAAAGTAGAAGACGTCTAACTTGTTTTTGCAGGGCATGTTGTGATGTGATATGGTCAAGACGTGATGCTATACTTTATTGTATGAGATGATCATGTTTTGTAACCGAAGTTATCGGCAATGGCAGGAGCCATATGGTTGTCGCTTATTGTATGAAATGCAACGCCATGTAATTGCTTTACTTTATCACTAAGGAGTAGCGATAGTCGAGAAGCAATAGTTGGCGAGACGACAACGATGCTACGATGGAGATCAAGGTGTCGCGCCGGTGACGATGGTGATCATGACGGTGCTTGGCGATGGAGATCACAAGCACAAGATGATGATGACCATATCATATCACTTATATTGATTGCATGTGATGTTTATCCTTTATGCATCTTATCTTGCTTTGTTTGACGGTAGCATTATAAGATGATCTCTCACTAAAATTATCAAGAAGTGTTCTCCTGAGTATGCACCGTTGCCAAAGTTCGTAGTACCCGGACACCACGTGATGATCGGGTGTGATAAGTTCTCGTCCATCTACAACGGTGCAAAACAGTTGCACACGCGAATACTCAAGTTAAACTTGACGAGCCTAGCATATAACAGATATGGCCTCGAACACGGAGACCGAAGGTCGAACGTGAATCATATAGTAGATATGATCAACATAGTGATGTTCACCATTGAAACTACTCCGTCTCACGTGATGATCGGACATGGTTTAGTTGATTTGGATCACGTGATCACTTAGATGACTAGAGAGATGTCTGTCTAAGTGGGAGTTTTTTAATATGATTAATTGAACTTAAATTTATCATGAACTTAGTACCTGATAGTATTTTGCTTGTCTATGTTTAATGTAGATAGATGGCTCGTGTTGTTGTTCCGTTTAATTTTAATGCGTTCCTTGAGAAAGCAAAGTTAAAAGATGATGGTAGCAATTACATGGACTGGGTCCGTAACTTGAGGATTATCCTCATTGCTGCACAGAAAAATTACGTCCTGGAAGCACCGCTGGGTGACAGAACTGCTGCAGATGCCGAGCCGAAGTTATGAACGTCCGCAAAGCAGAGCTGATGACTACTCTATAGTTCAGTGTGCCATGCTTTACGGCTTAGAACCGGGTCTTCAACGACGTTTTGAACGTCATGGAGCATATGAGATGTTCCAGAGTTGAAGTTAATATTTCAAGCAAATGCCCGGATTGAGAGATATGAAGTCTCCAATAAGTTCTATAGCTGCAAGATGGAGGAGAATAGTTACACAAGTGAGCACATACTCAAAATGTCTGTATATAACAATCACTTAATTCAGCTGGGAGTTAATCTTCCGGATGATAGTGTCATTGATGAATTCTCCAATCATCGCCACCAAGCTACAAGAGCTTCGTGATGAACTATAATATGCAAGGGATGACTAAGACAATTCCTCGAGCTCTTCGCGATGCTAAAAGCCGCGGAGGTAGAAATCAAGAAAGAGCATCAAGTGTTGATGGTCAACAAGACCACTAGTTTCAAGAAAAGGGCAAAGGAAGAAGAAGGAAACTTCAAAAGAACAGCAAGAAAGTTGCTGATCAAGAGAAGAAACCCAAGTCTGGACCTAAGCCTGAAATCGAGTGTTTTTACTTGCAAGCGACCGGACACTTGAAGCGGAACTGCCCCAAGTATTTGGCGGATAAAAGGATGGCAAGGTGAACAAAGGTATATGTGATATACATGTTATTGATGTGTACCTTACTAGAGCTCGTAGTAGCACTGGTATTTGATATCTGGTTCATTGCTAATATTTGCAACTCAAACAGGACTACTGGAATAGACGAGCACCGCAAAGGACGAGGTGACGATCTTGCGTGGGAAATGGTTCCAAAGTCAATGTGATCGCGGTCGGCACGCTACCTCTACATCTACCTTCGGGATTAGTTTTAGACCTAAATAATTGTTATTTGGTGCCGCGTTGAGCATGAACATTATATCTGGATCTTGTTTAATGCGAGACGGTTATTCATTTAAATCGAGAGAATAATGGTTGTTCTATTTATATGAGTAATATCTTTTATGGTCATGCACCCTTGAAGAATGGTCTATTCTTGTTGAATCTCGACAGAGTGATACACATATTCATAATGTTGAAGCCAAAAGATGCAGAGTTGATAATGATAGTGCAACTTATTTGTGGCACTTGCCGTTTAGGTCATATCGGTGTAAAACGCATGAAGAAACTCCATACCGATGGGCTTCGAATCACTTGATTATGAATCACTTGGTACTTATGAACCGTGCCTCATGGGCAAGATGACCAAAACGCCGTTCTCCGGAACTATGGTGCGAGCAACTGATTTGTTGGAAATCATACATACCGATGTTTGTGGTCCAATGAATGTTGAGGCACGCGCGGGTATCGTTATTTTCTCACCTTCACAGATGATTTAAGCAGATATGGGTATATCTACTTAATGAAACACAAATCTGAAACGTTTGAAAAGTTCAAAGAATTTCAGAGTGAAGTGGAAAATCATAGTAACAAGAAAATAAAGTTTCTACGATCTGATCGTGGAGGAGAATATTTGAGTTACGAGTTTGGTTTACATTTGAAACAATGTGGAATAGTTTCAGCAACTCACGCCACCCGAACACCACGGAGAAATGGTGTGTCCGAACGTCGAATCGTACTTTACTAGATATGGTGCGATCTATGATGTCTATTTCCGATTTACCGCTATCGTTTTGGGGTTATGCTTTAGAGACGGCCGCATTCACGTTGAATAGGACACCGTCAAAATCCGTTGAGACGACGCCTTATGAACTGTGGTTTGGCAAGAAACCAAAGTTGTCGTTTCTTAAAGTTTGGGGCTGCGATGCTTATGTAAAGAAACTTCAACCAGATAAGCTCGAACCCAAATCGGAAAAATGTGTCTTCATAGGATACCCAAAGGAGACTGTTGGGTACACCTTCTATCACAGATCTGAAGGCAAGATTTTCGTTGCTAAATTCGGGTCCTTTCTAGAGAAGGAGTTTCTCTCGAAAGAAGTGAGTGGGAGGAAAGTAGAACTTGATGAGATAATCAGATCTGCTCCCTTATTGGAAAGTAGTTCATCACAAGAAATGGTTCTGTGACAACTACACCAATTAGTGAGGAAACTAATGATGATGATCATGAAGCTTGAGATCAAGTTGCTCTTGAACCTCGTGGGTCAACCAGAGTAAAATACGCACCAGAGTGGTACGGTAATCTTATTCGGAAGTCATGTTACTTGACCATGGCGAACCTACAAACTATGAAGAAGCGATGGTGAGCCCAGATTCGCAAAATGGCGGAAGCCATGAAATCTGAGATGGGATCCATGTATGAGAACAAAGTATGGACTTTGGTTGACTTGCCCGATGATCGGCAAGCCATTGAAAATAAATGGATCTTTAAGAAGAAGACTGACGCCGATGGTAATGTAACTGTCTACAAAGCTCGACTTGTTGCAAAAGGTTTTCGACAAGTTCAAGGAGTTGACTACGATGAGACTTTCTCACCCGTAGCGATGCTTAAGTCTGTCCGAATCATGTTAGCAATTGCCGCATTTTATGATTATGAAATTTGGCAAATGGATGTAAAAACTGCATTCTTGAATGGATTTCTAGAAGAAGAGTTGTATATGATGCAACCAGAAGGTTTTGTCGATCCAAAAGGTGCTAACAAAGTGTGCAAGCTCCAGCGATCAATTTATGGTGCAGTGCAAGCCTCTCGAGTTGGAATAAGCGCTTTGATAATGTGATCAAAGCATATGGGTTTGTCTGCACTTTTGGAGAAGCTTCATTTACAAGAAAGTGAGTGGGAGCTCAGAGCATTTCTAATATTATATGTGGACGACATATTATTGATTGGAAATGATATAGAATTTCTGGATAGCATAAAAGGATACTTGAATAAAAGTTTTTCAATGAAAGACCTCGGTGAAGCTGCTTACATATTGGGCATCAAGATCTATAGAGATAGATCGAGACGCTTAATTGGACTTTCACAAAGCACATACCTTGATAAAGTTTTGAAAAAGTTCAAAATGGATCAGCAAAGAAAGGTTTTTACCAGTATTACAAGGTGTAATATTGAGTCAGACTCAATGCCCGACCACAGCAGAAGATAGAGAGAAAATGAAAGATGTTCCCTATGCTTCAGCCATAGGCTCTATCATGTATGCAATGCTGTGTACCAGACCTGACGTATGCTTAGCTGTAAGCTTGGCAGGAAGGTACCAAAGTAATCCAGAGTGGATCATCGGACAGCGGTCAAGAACATCCTGAAATACCGAAAAGGACTAAGGATATGTTTCTCGATATGGAGGTGACAAAGAGCTAGTCGTAAATGGTTACGTCGATGCAAGCTTTGACACTGATCCGGACGATTCTAAATCGCAAACCGGATACGTGTTTTTATTAAACGGTGGAGCTGTCAGTTGGTGCAGTTCTAAACAAAGCGTCGTGGCGGGATCTACATGTGAAGCGGAGTACATAGCTGCTTGAAGCAGCGAATGAAGGAGTCTGGATGAAAGAGTTCATTTCCGATCTAGGTGTCATACCTAGTGCATCGGGACCGATGAAGATCTTCTGTGACAATCTTGGTGCAATTGCCTTGGCAAAGGAATCCAGATTTCACAAGAGGACCAAGCACATCAAGAGACGCTTCAATTCCATTCGGGACCAAGTCCAAGTGGGAGACATAGAGATTTGCAAAATACATACGGATCTGAATGTTGCGGACCCGTTGACTAAGCCTCTTCCACGAGCAAAACATGATCAGCACCAAGACTCCATGGGTGTAAGGATCATTACTTTGTAATCTAGATTATTGACTCTAGTGCAAGTGGGAGATCTGAAGGAAATATGCCCTAGAGGCAATAATAAAGTTATTATTTATTTCCTTATATCATGATAAATGTTTATTATTCATGCTAGAATTGTATTAACCGGAAACATAATACATGTGTGAATATATAGACAAACAGTATGTCACTAGTATGCCTCTACTTGACTAGCTTGTTAATCAAAGATGGTTATGTTTCCTAACCATGAACAAGGAGTTGTTATTTGATTAACAAGGTCACATCATTAGTTGAATGATCTGATTGACATGACCCATTCCGTTAGCTTAACACTTGATCGCTTAGTATGTTAAAGCTTTCTTCATGACCCATACATGTTCCTGTAACTATGAGATTATGCAACTCCGTTTACGGAGGAACACTTTGGTACTACCAAACGTCACAACGAATCGGGTGATTATAAAGGAGTACTATAGGTGTCTCCAAAGGTACTTGTTGGGTTGGCGATTTCGAGATTAGGTTTTGTCACTCCGATCGTCGGAGAGGTATCTCTAGGCCTTCTCGGTAATACACATCACCTAAGCCTTGCAAGCATTACAACTAATGAGTTAGTTGTGAGATGATGTATTACGGAACGAGTAAAGAGACTTACGATAGCGAGATTGAACTAGGTATTGGATACCAACGATCGAATCTCGGGTAAGTAACATACCGATGACAAAGGAACAACGTATGTCGTTATGCGGTTTGACCGATAAAGATCTTCGTAGAATATGTAGGAACCAATATGGGCATCCAGGTTCCGCTATTGGTTATTGACCGAGAATGGTTCTAGGTCATGTCTACATAGTTCTCGAACCCGTAGGGTCCGCACGCTTAACGCTTCGATGACAGTTCATTATGAGTTTATAAGTATTGATGCACGAAGTTTGTTCGAGTCCGGATGTGATCACGGACATGACGAGGAGTCTCGAAATGGTCGAGACATAAAGATTGATATATTGGAAGCCTATGTTTGGACTTGGAATGGTTCCGAGTGAAATCAGGATGTTATCGGAACACGGGGTTACTGGAACCCCGGGGTATATGGGCCTTCATGGGCCTCAAGGGAGAAGGAGAAGGGCCGGCCAGGTGGGCTGCGCGCCCCTCCCCTTCCAGTCCGAATAGGACAAGGAGAGGGGCGCCCTTCCCTCTTTCCCTCCCCAATCCTACTCCAACTAGGAGAAGGGGGAGTCCTACTCCCTGGGAGTAGGACTCCTCCTGGTCGCGCCTCCCCTTGGGCCGCCACCTCCCCTTGTCTCCTTTATATACGGGGCAGGGGCACCCCATGACACACAAGTTGATCTACGGATCTTTCCTTAGCCGTGTCGGTGCCCCTTCCACCATATTCCACTTCGGTCATATCGTCGCGGAGCTTAGGCGAAGCCTCGCGCGGAGAAGTCATATCGTCATGAGCTTAGGCGAAGCCCTGCGTCGGTGGAGCATCAACATCGCCACCACGCCGTCGTCTTGACGGAACTCATCCCGACACTTTGCTGGATCGGAGTCCGGGATCGTCATTGAGCTGAACGTGTGCAGAACTCGGAGGTGCCGTACGTTCGGTGCTTGGATCGGTCGGATCGTGAAGACGTACGACTACATCAACCGCGTTGTTATAACGCTTCCGCTTTCGGTCTACGAGGGTACGTGGACGGACACTCTCCCCTATCGTTGCTATGCCATCACCATGGTCTTGCGTGATCGTAGGAAATTTTTTGAAATTACTACGTTCCCCAACAGTGCCGGAACAGGGTCTAGATTGGTTTTCGGTGGCTACAGAGGCCTGCGGTGGCGGAACTTCTGATCTAGGTTAACTCCGAAGGGTTTTGAAATATTTGGGAATTTATAGTGCAAAGAAGGGGTGCGAGAGGCCATCGAGGTGGGCACAAGCCACATGGGTGCGCCAGGGGGCCCTGGTGCGCCCTGGTGGGTTGTGCCCCCCTCGGGGCACCCCCAGGTGCAGCTCTGGCCCATTGGGTTCCTTCTGGTCCATCAAAAATCTCCGTGGAGTTTGCTACCTCTTGAGCATGCGTTGGTTTTCCCTTGAAGAGGAAACGGTGATGCAGCAAAGTAGCGTAAGTATTTCCCTCAGTTTTGAGAACCAAGGTATCAATCCAGTAGGAGACAACGCACAAGTCACCTAGTACCTGCACAAACAATGAAGAACCTTGCAACAAACGTGATAAAGGGGTTGTCAATCCCTTCACGGTCACTCGCAAAAGTGAGATCTAATAAAGATAGTAAATTAAATATTTTTGGTATTTTTGTTGTATAGATTGGAAAGTAAAGATTGCAAAATAGTAAATGAGATGCGATGTAAATAAAAGAGATGCAATATAATAAGAAAGAGACCCGGGGGCCATAGGTTTCACTAGTGGCTTCTCTCAAGATAGCATGTATTATGGTGGGTGAACAAATTACTGCCGAGCAATTGATAGAAAAGCGCATAGTTATGAAGATATCTAAGGCAATGATCATGAATATAGGCATCACATCTGTGTCAAGTAGACTGAAACGTTTCTGCATCTACTACTATTACTCCACACATCGACCGCTATCCAGCATGAGTAAGATGACATGATGTAGAGGGATAAACTCAAGCAATATGATATAAACCCCATCTTTTTATCCTCGATGGAAACAATACAATACATGCCTTGGTGCCCCTATGGGAAAGGACACCGCAAGATTGAACCCAAAGCTAAGCACTTCTCTCATTCCAAGAAAGATCAATCTAGTAGGCCAAACTAAACCGATAATTTGAAGAGACTTGCAAAGATATCAAATCATGCATATAATAATTCAGAGACGAACCAAATAATATTCATAGATAATCTCGTTCATAAATCCACAATTCATCAGATCTCGGCACACACACCACAAAAGAGTATTACATCGAATAGATCTCCAAGAACATCGAGGAGAACTTTGTACTGAGAATCAAAGAGATAAGAAGCCATCTAGCTAATATCTATGGACCCAAAGGTCTCTGGTAAACTACTCACACTTCATCGGAGAGGCAATGGTGTTGATGTAGAAGCCCTCCGTGATCGATTCCCCCTCCGGCAGATCACCGTAAAAGGCCCCAAGATGGGATCTCACGGGTACAAAAGGTTGCAGCGGTGGAAAGTGGTTTCGTGGCTCTCTCTGGTCGATCTAGGGTATAAGAGTATATATAGGTGAAAGAAGTACGTCGGTGGAGCTACGAGGGGCCCACGAGGGTGGGGGCGCGCCTACCCCCTGGGCGCGCCCTCCTGTCTCGTGGCTGCCTCGTGGCGTTCCAGACTTCAACTACAAGTCTTCTGGATTGATTTCGGTCCAAGAAAGATCATCGCGAAGGTTTCATTCCATTTGGACTCCGTTTGGTATTCCTTTTCTGCAAAACTCTAAAATAGGCAAAAAAAACAAAAACTGGCACTAGGAGTCCGGTTAATAGGTTAGTCCCAAAAATAATATAAAAGAGCATATTAAAGCCCATTAAACATCCAGAACAGATAGTATAATAGCATGGAACAATAAAAAATTATAGATACGTTGGAGACGTATCAAGCATCCCCAAGCTTAATTCCCGCTCGTCCTCAAGTAGGTAAATGATAAAAACATAATTTTTGATGTGGAATGCTACCTAACATAATTATCAATGTAATTTTCTTTATTGTGGCATGAATGTTCAGATCCGAAAGATTCAAGACAAAAGTTTAATATTGACATAAAAATAATAATACTTCAAGCATACTAACAAAGTAATCATGTCTTCTCAAAATAACATGGCCAAAGAAAGTTCATCCCTACAAAATCGTATAGTTTGGTTATGCTCCATCTTCATCACACAGATGTTCAAATAATGCACAACCTCGATGAGAAGCCAAGCAATTGTTTCATACTTTAGTATTCTCAAACTTTTTCAACTTTCACGCAATACATGAGCGCGAGCCATGGACATAGCACTATAGGTGGAATAGAATGGTGGTTGTGGAGAAGACAAAAAGGAGGAAGATGGTCTCACATCAACAAGGCGTATTAATGGGCTATGGAGATGCCCATCAATAGATATCAATGTGAGTGAGTAGGGATTGCCATGCAGCGGATGCACTAGAGCTATAAATATATGAAAGCTCAACAAAATAAACTAAGTGGGTGCATCCAACTTGCTTGGTCACGAAGACCTAGTGAATTTTGAGGAAGCCCGTCGTTGGAATATACAAGCCTAGTTCTATAATGAAAAATTCCCACTAGTATATGAAAGTGAAAAATAAGAGACACTCTATCATGAAGATCATGGTGCTACTTTGAAGCACAAGTGTGGAAAAAGGATAGTAGCATTGTCCCTTCTCTCTTTTTCTCTTTTTTTTGTTTGGCTTCTTTGGCCACTCCTTTTTCTTCATTGGCTTCTTTGGCCTCTCTTTTTTTTCACAGGGGACAATGCTCTAATAATGATGATCATCACACTTCTATTTATTTACAACTCAAGGATTACAACTCAATACTTAGAACAAAATATGACTCTGTGTGAATGCCTATGGGGGTGTACCAGGATGTGCAATGAATCAAGAGTGACATGTATGGAAGAATCATGAAGGTGGCTTTGCCACAAGTACGATGTCAACTACATGATCATGCAAGGTTTAAGATGAGATGGTGCTAGTGAAGATGTTGATGAAGGTTAGTCCTCCCACGTTGAGAGGATCATTGGTGGTGTCGATGGCTTCAATTTCCACCTCCTAGAGGGAAGTATCCCCGGCAGAATCACTCCGCCAGAGAGAAAAAGTGCACCTATCCTGGTCCCGCCTCGAGACGGCGACGCTTCATCCTAGAAGTCTTCTTCTGTTTTTTTTCTAGGGCAAATGTCTTCATATAGCAGAAGGAGGGCATCAGAAGGCTATTGTGGGTCCCACAAGACATCAGGGCGCACCCTGGGGGTGGGCGTGCCCTATTGCCATGTGGGCAACTGGTGGCCCCCTCTGGTGGTTCTTTTGGCCAACATTTGTTATTTATTCGATAAAAAATCTCCATAAAATTTAGATCAGTTGGAGCTCCGGAGAATAGCTATCTCTGTTGTGCCTCTTTTGGATGCAGAATTCCAGCTGCAGGCAATCTCCCTCTTCATATAAATCTTACATATTAAGAGAGAAAAGGCATTAGAATTATATCATAATGATCAAAAACATTATAAATAACAGAAGAAAAACATGATGCAAAATGGGTGTATCAACTCCTGGTATGTCTCCGTCGTATCTATAATTTTTGATTGTTTCATGCCAATATTATACAACTTCATATACTTTTGGCAACAATTTATCTGATTTATTGGACTAACATATTGATCGAGTGCCCAGTGCCAATTATTGTTTTTTGCATATTTTTTGTTTCACGGAATATCGATATCAAACGAAGTCTAAACACGATCAAAATTTACGGAGAATTATTTTGGAATATATGTGATTTTTGGGAGGTGGAGTCAACGCAAACGGGGGCTCACAGCAACCACAAGACACCTGGGCATGCCAGGCATCCCAGGCATGTGGTGGTGGGTTGTGCCCTCCTCGTAAGTCAGTTGGAGCTCTACTTCGGACGAAAGGAAGCTTATATCTGGAAAAAATTGTGTTAAAATCTCAACGCAATCGGAGTTACGGATCTCCGGGAATATAAGAAATGGTTTTCGGCCAGAAAACAGGAACGCAAAACAGAAGAGAACAGAGAGGGAGATCCAATCTCAGAGGGGCTCCCGCACCTCCGCCGCCATGGAGGCCATGGACCAGAGGGGGAACTCTCCTCCCATCTAGGGGGGCAAGGAAGAAGAAGAAGGAGGGGGCTCTCTTCCATCTCTCCCGGTGGCGCCGGAACGCTGCCGGGGCAATCATCGTGTGACGGCGATCTACTCCAACAACTCTGTCATCTTCACCAACATCTTCATAAACTCCCCCCATCTATATTCAATGGTCCACTCTCTCGCAACCCAATGTACCCTCTACTTGAACATGGTGCCTTATGCTTCATATTATTATCCAATGATGTGTTTCCATCGTATGATGTCCGAGTAGATTTTTGTTGTCCTATCGGTAATTGGTGAATTGCTATGGTTGGTTTAATTTTCTTGTGGTAATGTTCCTGTCCTTTGGTGCCCATCCTATGAGCGCGTGTGTGGATCACACCACAGGGTTAGTTGTATGTTGATAGGACTATGCATTGGAGGGCAAGGGTGGCAACAACTTCAGCCTAAACATAGAAATTGATACGTACAGGATTGAAGGGGGGACCAATATATATCTTAATGCTATAGTTGGGTGTTTTACCTTAATTAACGTTAGTAGTTGTGGATGCTTTCTAGTAGTTCCAATCATAAGCGCATAGATTTCCAAGTACGGGATGACATGCTAACAGTGGCCTCTCCCATATAAAAACTTGCTATTGGTCTAGCAACGTAGTCAATTGTTAAGGGACAATTTCGCAAATCCTACCACCACTAATCCACACTAGTTTTACTAAACTTAATTTTTCCTTCATTTAAACAGCACCTAACTTTTATTTTCATGTTCTTTAATATCTTGCAAACCTATCCACACCTACAAAGTACTTTTAGTTTTATTTTTGTTCTAGGTAAATCAAACATTAAGCGTGCGTAGAGTTGTATCGGTGGTCGATAGAACTTGAGGGAATATTTGTTCTACCTTTAGCATATCGTTGGGTTCGACACTCTTATTTATCGAAAAAGGCTACAAACGATCCCCTATACTTGCGGGTTATCAAGACCTTTTTCTGGCATCGTTGTTGGGGAGCAATAGCGTAGGGTGAATATTCTCATGTGCACTTGTTTGCTTTATCACTAAGTAGTTTTTATTTTCTGTTTTAAGTTGTTCTCTATCTTTAGTTATGGATATGGAACACGAAATACCAAAAAATTAGTTGTACTTGCTACTCATGGAGATGGGGAATCCTCCTAAAACCCTTGATGCTCGTTATGTGAAAGATATAAAAAACTACTTTGATAATCCTGAGAAAACCCCGTTCAACTTGATAATGGGAGACATGTTGGACCAACGTAAATACTTTAGGGATTATTGCTTGACTAAAAAAGGGAAACTGTTATGGGATAAAATTCATATGTTGCATTGGTATGCTCGGGAACTATGCTGGAGATATGATTATACTTGTTGCTCTAGGATGAAGGCTCCACACCTTCCGTTTTCATGCAAATTTAGTGATAATGAAACATTGGCTTATTATGCTAATGGTTGATAACATCATCAGCCTTTCCTTGCTTGAGTTATGGGTAGCTTCAGAAGTCCCATGCATGCACTATGGTAGATAGTATAAAACGATTGATGTGACTTCATTGTTTAATTTTGGGATGGCAATCAGCAACTTTAGCAGATGCATACTATGCATGACGCCCTTGTCGAGGGCGTTATGCGTCAGCCCGGTGTGACTTGGCAAGTCTTGTATCATCACACAATGCCTTTGACCAGGGCGTCATGCAGTCTCGCATGGCGGCCCGACACCGGGCGTCATGAAAAAAGGCAGTTTTATGAAATTTTTATAAATTGGGTTCATTTTGTGCTTAACTTTTCGAAAATGGTCATTTTATAGCCTTTCACTACATTTGGTTCCTGAACAACATCCATTCTAGCCTTGCTTTTTTTCAAGAAGAGATTCTAGCCTTGCCAGGCCAGGACATACATGCATCTGGTACGGCTGGTCTTTAGGGTCCAGTGCGCTCGCGACCTGCTGGGCAGTTTTGTGACGTCCTTTGACTGAGCCTGCTTTGCAGAAAGGTGCCCCCTGGCCTCCACTGACATGTCGCTTTCGCGATGTGTTGTCGAACGTAGATGTTGCCACCCAGTTGTGAAGAAAAATGGCTTGGTCTCCCTCACCTACTCTTTCTGTTCCGATGATCATCAATGAATAAAACCTAGTGAATCGTGCTAAAAAAAGTTGTGAAGAAAAATGTTTCAAAAAAATGTTGTGAAGAAAATTAACACGGACAGAAATGTCGTGGCTTTGTAGGGAACCGGCTCGCCGTACCGGCCTCATTCCAGCTGACGGACGTGTGCATTTAGTTTTTTTGGTTTGATATGGTTTGGTTTGGTTTATATGGTTTATGATTTATATGATTTTTATACTTTGGTTTATACAGTTTTATACATAGATACTGTTTGCTTTCGCTAATAACCATTTCTTTCGGTTTGGTTTCGGTAATAACCAGATTAACCGAAGTTGGCACGATTTTTTAAGCCAACACATAACATTTTCACGTGTAAATACATGATATATATCATAATGAGAAAAAAACAAATTAGAAAAGGGACGTTGGATAAGTAGTCACAGTAATCATGTAAAACTGAAGCGCTAAATGGGCTAGAAAGTGTTGTACTATAGTAGCCATTAGGCTTTTAAACCCAAAAAAATCTTAAGTTTGATTAATTTGGTTTAACCAAATGGTTTTTGATTTCTAACAAAAAAAATCAAAATCAAAATGGTTTTCATATTTTAAAACTAAAACTGAAACCGAAACCTAAAAAAAAACAAAATTTCGATTTGGTTTGGTTTGGTTTTTGGTTTTCGTTTCGGTTTTGCACAACTTGAGAAGGACCCTCTTTTTCTTTGCCCGGGCCAGTTGAAGGACCCTATACGCACTACACACCGCCGTTACGTGAGGTTTTTAACCATTTTTTAATCGGGGAGTAGTTTAAAAGTCAGGATTTACTATTAAACTTTTTAGTAAATCCTAACATCTCTAAGTTTGTAATTACATTCGATTTTCCCAGTAAATCCTGAAATTTCAACCCCTACATAATTTAGTTTACTTTCAATCCATACAGTAAAAATAGAAATGTCAGGATTTGCTGAAAAAATCGAAAGTAATCTAAATTCGGTAGGGGTTAAAAACCGCGTCGTATTTTTTGAGCAAAACATCATATTTATCTTTATTTTCATTGTGTTACACATGCCTTAAATCTATGCGCTCCAAGAAGAAAAGGCAAATCCTTTTTCTTTTCTTTTTGAGAAAACGACTAAAGAAAGAGGACCCTTTGGTTAGGTGAGGGGGTCCTAAATTAGGGTGTCCTCGGGATGTCGGCATGTCTCACATGGGCCGAAGTGGTGGGCCACTTTGTATCCGGACCGAATACCTTTTGTGCCTTGGTCTGCACCGCAAGTCAAGATGGAAGATCTGGAGTTTCCTTGATGTAACCGACCATCTATAAACCCTAGCATCCCTGGTGTCTATATGAACCAGGGGGCATAGTCCGTAGAGGCTAGAAGAACAATCACAGAGAGCCCATTGGGCCCGACTTAACATCAGTCATCTAAAATTGCCATTCGATCAGCTGGAAGAACCAAAGAAACCAACCAGTAAGTAGATGTAATCATTTCAAATTGAGAATTAGACAGAGAATATATCAGTATATATATGTAGACAACAATTGAAAATTAGAACCAGCACATCACCTTGAAACCAAACAGAGGTGGAACCTAAGAATCACCCATCGCTTTTGTACTGGAGATTGGTTTGCAAAAATGAGCAGAGTAGGAAAGGAGCAGCGACATGATTGGGATTTTATAGGCTCACATGAATATACAGAGACACGATTAACCTCTCAATTAATCATTTGGAACACAGGATTAACCTCTCAATTAATCAATTGGCATAGGCGATGAAATTGACCTGTCCGGAGCATTGATTGGCATTAATGGCCAATTAACCTCTCAATCAATCATCGTTCGCGATTGAACTTCATGGCCGTTGGCCGCCACACCCCATCCGGCCACACTGCTCGCGTCTGTGCCCCATCCAGCTGCGCCGCTAGTGTCTGTGCAACTGAATGACGTCTGTGTGACCGAACGGACCACGGAAGCGTTGTACGCCTCGTCCATGCAAACCTAGCATAGCCGCCGATGCAATGCGAGGCCGTGGTCAGGCGGCGCAATTGGAACAGAGCAGGGCCGCGATCCATTGTTTTAGGGTTTGTCTCTTGCGTTTTACACCTCTGGGTAGTACAGGCCCAGTAGGCAAGTAGGCCCAATTAAACGTAAGACGCCCAAAAAAGCCACCGGAGCAGCGGCCCGAAAGGCCAGCGCAGCCTGACGCATGAGTTAGCCTGCACACAAGATTTAGGTGGAACTAACAGCAAATCCGATGGTCGAAAATGACTAAAAGTGGCGATCCAATGATAAAAATCATGACCACTTTTCCAGCCCTTTCAGGCCATCAGCATTTCTATCCGTTGGATAGTCTCTTTTAGGCTTTTTTGACCGTCCGATTCGCTCTTAGTCCCACCTAAATCGTGCGTACAGGCTGCGCTAGCCTTATCGGGCCGCTGCTCCGGTGGCTTTTTTGGGCATCCGACATTCAATTGGGCCTACTAGCTTAATGGGCCTATATTAAATCTTGTCGATCACAAAAGTGTATATAGAACCCCGCTAAAAAGTGTATATAGAACCGGGCAGTCGCGACCCTAGTCTTTTTCGCATTATCTGGCTCGTCAATGGCGATCCTGACATGCCGCCGCCACGGATCCCGCTTCTCTCCCCGAGCTCTCCCCCAATCCCGATGGACCAGATCTTGTTGAGTTCCGCCGCCACCGAGGTCCCCCCCTCCTCCAAAGAGGAGTGATCTTAGTCCCTGGCCATCGAGGTCTACCTCCTCCTGCACCAGCGTCATCTCAGTCCACCGCCGAGGTTGTGACGCCCTCGATTCAATCGTACACTAATCATACACGCAAATGTGTACGATCAAGATCAAGGACTCACAGAAAGATATCACAACACAACTCTAGACACAAATTAAAATAATACAAGCTTTATATTACAAGCCAGAGGGCTCGAATACATAAGCTCGAATACACAAGAGTCAGCGGAAGCAACAATATCTGAGTACAGACATAAGTTAGACAAGTTTGCCTTAAGAAGGCTAGCATAAAGCAACACGATCGAAGAGGCAAGGCCTCCTGCCTGGGAGCCTCCTAACTACTCCTGGTCGTCAGCGGTCTCCACGTAGTAGCAGGCATCAGCGGTGGCATCTGGCTCTTGGGCTCCGACATCTGGTTACATCAACCAAAAATGAGAAGAAAGGGGCAAAAGGGGGAGCAAAGCAACCGTGAGTACTCATTCAAAGTACTCGCAAGCAAGGATCTATACTACATATGCATCGGTGTCAATGAAAAGGGTAATATATGTGGACTGAACTGCAGAATGCCAGAAGAGAAGGGGAAAGCCTAGCCTATCGAAGACTAGTATCTTCTGGAAACCACCATCTTGCAGCAACAGGAGGGAGTAGAGCAGCATAAAGTAAAGTAGTAGAAGTGTTATCAACCTCGGCCATAGATCCTTTCTCGACTCCCTGCGAGAAAGCAATCCAAGAGCCATACTATCCAAGTTTCATCACAATCCAATTCTCATCACCATCCAGTTCTCATCACAAGTATCCAGTTCTAGTTGTATCGATCGGGATACAACTCCAAGTGTCTATTACCGTAGGACAGTCTATCGATAGATGTTTTCTTCCCTGCAGGGATGCACCAACTTACCCACCACGCTCGATTAACTCCGGCCAGACACACTTTCCTGGGTCATGCCCGGCCTCGGCCAAACAATACGCCGCAACCCGACCTAGGCTTAATAGAGAGGCCAGCACGCCGGACTAAACCTATGCCCCAGGGGTCATGGACCATCGCCCCGGGAACTCCTGCACGTCGCGTGGGCGGCCGGTGAGCAGACCTAGCTACCTCCTTCAACAAGGCAGGTGCTTACGCAATCCAACCCGGCGCGCGCCGCTTAGTCGCTGACGTCTATTAAGCTTCGACTGATGCATACGACGCAGAACGCCCATACAATGCCCACGTGATGGTTAGTGCTATCAGGCCAGAGGCCCCTCGGATCAAATATCCAAATCATAGTGGATTAGGAGCACGCGGTAACAAGCAGAGACTCACGAAAGATGTGACCCCGTTGCCCCGTCTCGAGGTCTTGCGGCAAGGGCTAGGAATGCCCGGCCACGCCTCGTAATTATCTCGCGGGCACCTTCCCGGTCAACCCGACTCCACATCACTCGCAATTAAGCTCGCGCGGGTACCCCTTAGGGTTGACCCGTCTTTAGTAACATGGTTCAGTGTAAAGTCATAGTAACCATAGTAACCGTGTGTCTAACACCAAGAGGAAAACATGAGGAATCACCCTTGACGGATTCCACTCAATGTAATCATCAAGGTGAACGTAAGAGGAACCACCCTCGAAGTTCACACTTGAGGGTTGCATAACGAGACTCAGTCGGAAGTGGTTAAGGCGAATCACCCTCGATGACCATGACCGAATAGCTACACTACGGGTAACATCGGTCTTGATGAGGTCTCACCCCCGGCACTCGATTGTAACCCAGTAGTGTCGAGCAACTAAGGGGAAAGTGATGTGCGGTGTGGGGGCCTGGTCTTAGATCCTGTTGATCGGGTCTTCAATGATGAAGGACAAGGTGGGGGTCACTGATGGATCACTAACCAACCTATACTAAGCAGTTTAGGATAAGCAGGCAAGGTACAACAACAGATACAAAAGCAAAGCTATGCAATGTAATAGGAGCAAACAATAACAGAGCAAAATCTAATGCAAGCATGAGAGAAATGGAATGGGCGATATCGGGATGATCAAAGGGGGCCTTGCCCTGGTTGCTCGGCAAGGAGGGGTCATCGTCGGCGTAGTCGATCCTGAAGCGCATCGGTCTCGTGGTCTACGGAGAGAAGAGGGAAGAAACAGTAAATATAAAACAAACATAGCATCACAAAGCATAACATGGCAATGTGTTGTGCCGGGTGTGACCTAACGTATGGCTACACGATATAGGTGAAGGGGGAATTCAACCGGGAAGGTATTCCCGGTTCCGGACCTGTGTCAGACAGATGACCGGAGGGGGAATGTTCCATGTTCAGATAGTTAGAGGCATCTGCCAGGTAAACGGACCGCGTATTCGGATTCGTCTCGTCGTTCTGAGCAACTTTCATGTATAAAACCTTTTCATCCGAGATATGGATTATTTTATATGATTTTCCAAAGATGAAAATTATTTTAGTAATTTCTGAAATATTATTAATTTCGAATTTAAACAATAAAATACTAAGTGCACCCAGCTGTGGACTAGCCACAAAGGCTGACTAGTGGCCCTGGTCAACTGTTGATTCAGCAGTTGACTGGTCAATGTGTTGACTGGTCAAGGTGTTGACTGGGTCCACCTATCATTGACTAATATTTTAACAAATATGCTAAAAATGTATATTTAGCAAGGGGGCTCACATGTCATTGGTGGCAGTATTAAACAGAGTATTATATATAGCAAGGTTTAATTAGTGCGACGGGGTTCGATTTTCAGTGGGAGTTAGTGGCTGGATTAGTGCTTAACTAAACAGTTAATGACCCGGGCCCGCGCGTCATAAGACACTGGCCGGGTTCTAACGCGTGTGCATGCTAGTGCACGTCGGCGACCAGCAGAGGCAACAGCGGCCCACCGGAGACGCACTCCGGCGACCGAACGGGCGGTGACCGCCACCACTAGTGCGAGCGGCTGGAGACGGGGGTGGTCGGAACAACGTCGTCGGCGAGCGGAGGAAGTGGCAATGGTGAGAGCCGACCCAGGCGGCAGGCGCAGAGGGGCGAGGCACGCCTGGCGCTGCTGGTGTCGGAGCCGCGACGGGCGCGCAACGCAGAGGCGGGCGCGGGCGACGGGACGGCGTCTGGCGCGCAACGTTCGGAGGAGGGAGACGGATGGGGCCTGACGGGGAGCTCACCCCCGTTGATGAGAAGAGGGCGGTGAGGCGCGGGGAGGACCAGCGAAGGAGAGGCGGGGACGGGGTCGAGGAGGCGGTCCGGCGGGGTCCGACGATGGCGCGAGGTGGCGGCGACCTCGTCGGCGTCGAGCAGGCGTCTGGTCACGAGGGAGAGGGGACGGGGCCGCGAGGAGGACGGCGACGTCGGGGCGAGGTGGCGCCGGTGGCGGTTCGCGCGGTGGTCGAGGCAGAGGCGCCGATTCCCCCCGATCCAGATCGGGGAAGGCAGAGGAGGGGCGAGGGGTGTGTGGGGCGAGTGGGGGAAGGGTTCGGTTAGGTCACGGGGCAGGGGGTTAGCTGTAGGCAGGGGTGGGCCGGCCTGACGGCCTGTTGGCCAGTTGGGCCGGTTGGCCATCTGGGTCAAGGTCCAGCAGGGAGGAGGGCTTTTCCTTCTCTTGCTATTGCCTTTTCCTTTTTCTTTTCTGGAAATAAAAAAGTTACTGCTTTGCAATTATTCCGAGCACCAAATGACTCTTGTAAAATGTGCCACATACCACAATAAATACTTTGCAATATTGTGAAGTTGCACAAAATTGTTTTGAGCATTTGGAAATGTTTACACACTTTTAGAAATTGAAAAGGCCAATTTAATTGTTGCTAGACCACTCAAATAATTTCCAGGAGCATTTTTGGAATCCAACAGAGGTAGGTTTCATCATGACAAATACTTAGAGAATATTTGCCACATTGTGAACTATTTTTCTGGCTCGTTTGAAGATGCAAATAATTGACTTGCAATTTGAATTGAATTGGACTTGATTTTTGGACAAGTGGCATTTTGGCTTAGGAAAGCATGACGACAAGGCATCATTAGGGGGGATTACTGTAGCAAGATTCTCGGGGCGTTATAGAGGTCCTCCCCATGCACCTCCGCCAAATCCTCGGGCACGATCACGCCGCAGCGAGGCACTCCTCCGACCCAACTCCATGGCGTCCAGCACCTCGCAACGCCGACCGACTGCTCCCCCGTCCTCCCCTGACCCATGTCCAACGCGTGCAGTCCTCTCTGGGTCCCTCCTGAATGCCACCAGTCAAGTTGCATAAGTAATCTTTTCCTTGCTTCCTCATTGAACACAGACCTCGTCAGTGGATACGGTGAGTAGTTTGATTGCATCATACATGTTTGTAGTGTGTAAGAGGTATGCATTGCATATACCGTGTACAAATTAAATAACAAGATTGCATTACACATGTTTGTAGTGTGTTAGTGGTATGTATTAGATATATTGTGTATCATTGATGCCACTAATTGGTAGTTGTGGCATTTTATTTCATGCGTAATTGGATCCGTTGATGGGACAAAGACGGCGGGGATCAGTCGCTGCGAAAGCGAGAATGGGACGGATCAACCGGTCCCACAATTTAGGGCGAGAAGAGCCGAGAAAATAGAGAGGTCAGCCCCGCCGAGGCGATGGACGCCTACGCCATGGCTGCTTGGCTGAGCGAAACTGCTCTACTAGGTTTGAAGGAAGCAACAGGTGGACGACAGCAACCAGTGGAGGAGTCTTCACTTATGCATTCGTGAAACATGAATCTACCTTCATACAAGCTTAGGTTGCCTTTATTTTTCTTTGTACTCTGGCCACGGAAAGCTTCAAGCAACAATTCAAATGAAAATCTGGTGTTTTCAGTTTTCTTCTTTATTTTTCTACGATGTTTCTGCTATTTAGGTGTTTTAATTAGCAGGCTATCAGATGCTGGAGTAAATCTTTATGGTCGAGTACGCATTAGGGAGAAAATTAGCATTTCTTTTGCCCTTTCAGCTTCCTATTGTTGCCTCATTTTATTGCTAACCCATTTCCATAATTCTAATTTTTTATCTATATTTGGACAATTGTGTATTGTAGCACACACTGATACAAAGCAACTTCTAATCCTACACTAGATGCGGATAGAAAGTTATGTTGAGTCTTAACTATACTTTTTGCAAATTTGTTCAAAAGTAAATTTTCAAATAATCATTTTGTTAGAAGTGTGATTTTATTTAAAATAAGTTTCCCAAGGATCTTCCTATTAGGCTGGTCGTAATGGGAGTATTATAAGTAGTATCATGTATGCCAACTAAGCAAATTTATTGAGATGGCATAGAATTAAATGAAAAGAGAGATGGTTGAGTATTATATCATGATACCGTATCATATTAAATGTTGTGCTATTTTGTATCATCATGGTAATAAATGAAGTCAAATGATACTAACATATGATACTATGCACTATGGATATGGTATCATATACTAGTATCATATGCATTATACTATTATATGATACTTGCCATTACGACCAGCCTTACTGAATCATTTTGACTACATGCGTGTGAACCGTGTTCTCGTTGGAATAACGTATATGCATGTATTGTGTACCGTGCGCCTACACTAGTAACGATCAAGTCGAGTCGAGTCGACGCTCGCGCGTCATGCGCATTTTGTGGTGACACTGCCTCTTTGTTGCCGGCCCCAATCTTCAACGATTAGAGCTCGCTCGGTGGGGTACTCGTTCCTTCCTACTCAAGAAGGAGAAGATGGTGATCGTGCATCCCGACCGTGTCACCATCGGCAACGGACCGACGTTCGGGTGCGTCATGATGAAGCACTTCCTGTCGGAGCTGGCCAAGCGCGTGAGCAAGAACAGGAACACCACCGCGCACGACAACTACAGGAGGATCTTCGTGCCGCAGGGGCAGCCGCTGGAGAGCGAACCCGACGAGCCGCTGCGCGTGAACGTGCTCTTCAAGCACATCTAGAGGATGCTCACCCCCAACAGCGTCGTCATCGCCGAGGCCAGCGACTCGTTGTTCAACTGCCAGAAGCTCAAGCTGCCCGACGGCTGGGGGTACGAGTTCCAGATGCAGTATGGGTCCATCGGGTGGTCGGTGGGGGCGCTGCTCGGGTACACACAGGGCGCCGGGGACAAGCGCGTCATCGCCTGCATCGACGACGGGAGCTTCCAGGTGACGGCACAGGACGTTCCACGACGGGCGGTGAGGTGGTATGCTTGGAGCGCAGAGTCTGAGCGCCTGAGCGCCTCTCTCCTCGCTCACGCCGACGGCCACTCCGGCCGCGGCGTCCACCGCTCCTCGCTCACGCCGACGGCCGCTCCGGCCGCGACGTCCACCGCTTTCTGCCGTGTGTCACTCCGGCCGCGACATCCACCGTTTCCTGTCTCTGCATCTGATCAACCATTCGATGGCCCTTTCTGATCTCCAGTTCGAGGCTGGTCTCAAGTTTGAGGAGAAGATCTGGCAAAAGTTTGGATTGCCAGTGAATTTCCTGGAAGGTAGGAACCTCAAAGAATTCTTCTTGGTTGCTGAGTTCTCCCGATCGATCCAAGATCAGGCTCAATGAGGATTCAGTTGGGCTTATTCTTCAATCTTGTTTCGGAGGCCATGCTTCTCGTTTCAAAGTTCAATGCTGCCAAAATTGGACCTTCAAATTCTCTGTTGCTTCAAAAGATGTTGGTTTGTTCATCTTTCATGGAGGTAACATCTCAAACCAGCTATTCAATCTTTCTTTCTGGCTTTGGAGAGGAGGAGGGCCTGATTATCTCAGAGAATTTGAGCTTTTTTGCCGTGAAAAAGATGATGAATGGACTCAAGTTTTCCGAAAAGGAAAATCAAAATCCTATGCTCAAGCGGTTTAGATGCCTCGAATTTTCAAACCGGTTCAAACTCGCGTTTCCGTTTTTGATAATCTGCAATTCGGCGTTGATGGATCCCTGGCAGTCAAGTCTCATGCAGCAGTTACTCAGAATAATGGCCTGGAGGGATCTAGGGCGGGAGTTCAGGGTTTTGATTCGAATGCAAAAGGAATTCTCGGGCCTATTCCTCGCGCTGGGCCGACTGACTCCAGATCTCAAGTTAAATGTGCGAGATGTCTTCTGATGGGCCACGCCCGTCAAGCCTGTACGAATCGTATCCGATGCTGGGCTTGTAATAGCTGGGGCCATATTAGGGCCCAATGCCCCAAAGAGACTAAAAAATCTGATGCGGCCGCTGCCCGGATTCCCTCTGGTCTTCCAAATTTGCAAAGGGTAAATCAGCAGTCAATCTCGCCATCATTTCGGCTTACCAAACTTGAGCTGGGCCTACCTGTCAATCGCACGGTGACGCTTCGAACTCCCACTGTCACCGCACCTAGCACCAGTCAAGTCACTCCACCGCCACCTCCTCCGCCCCACCCAAGAACATCCGACCTCGCTGCCATCCGCTCCGCTTCCGCTGCAACAATGGCGAATTTCCCCTTTGACCCCCTCCCCTTCCTTCCCTCTGGCCACCAGCCTCTTCAAGTTGAAGGGAGGCCACCGCGTGTGAGGGTTGTTTGCGGGCACATTCATAGGAAGAATGAGACTCTGGCCATGGGGACGATCATTCCAATGCCCGCAGGAGAGGTCCACTTTCCCAATGTAAGAGAAATCCTCTCTGAGTTCCTTACCACTCATAAGCGACTAGGGTTTCAGAAGATTTCCAAGTGTCCGCTGGGGCAAGCCTTTGTTCAATTACACAGTGTTTTCGACAGAGATGAGTTAGTTCTGCAGAGTCCGCATCGTTTTGATGATGTTCATATCATCTTTGAAAAGCATGATGAAGGAATGAACTGGAGAAGATTTCAGCTTAATCATGAGTGTTGGATCTTTATTGCGGGTTTTCATGCAGATCTCCGGAATTTTACTGAGGTTAGGAATGCAGTCAAATCCTTTAGCACTTTCATGGAGTGGGATCAGCAGCTCAGTTCGGATGCTGGAATTTTAGTCAAGATAAGAGTGGAGGAATTTCGAGATATTCCTTCAAGTATTCTTCTTACAGGGTCTAATGAGTTCAGAGGTGATTCTTGGTCTTGCCCAGTTTCTATTCTGCAGCAGCGTCTCATTGAAGAAGGGCCAGCGGATGAAGAACCTGTTCCCCATGATGGAAACCCGCACCCAATTCCTCCGCGGCCTCACTTTCACCCAAACCAGCATCACTTCTTTGGTCCTGTCAACCAGCATCATCAGGAGGAGAATAATGATGAGCAAGGTATTCAGGCAGAAGAGCAGAACCATAATCTTGTCAATTTGGACCTGAATTTAGTCAATGTGCTTGTGCAGCAGGTCCAAGACATTCATCCCTGGGGGCCACAGGAAAACTTTGACCTCAATGTGGATCTTGAGCTGCATTAGGGGGAATTTATGCAATTGCAAGACCTCATGGAGCCTTTTGATGATATGCTTCCTCCACAGGCTGAGCTGCCAATCATGGATGAGAACAGTGATATTACTCTCTCTGTTGGGTCTACTAATTCTGAAGCAACTCAAGATGGGATAATCCAGTCAATGCTTGATTTAAATGCTCCAGCTTTTGGCCTTGCAGCACCTGCTCCTAATTTGCTGCACCCACCTTTGCACCTTGCTGCAGGGAATGTACATGTTTTACTTCCTGAGCATTTGATGGAGGCTCCTGTCCTGCAACAACCACAACCTCCCCCTGCAGCAGAGGATTTGCCTGGCCAAAATGCAGAGAATTTCATGGAGGTTCAGCATGTTGGACTTCTTGCTGATGATCTTGTAGTTGCTCAGCCAGATATTGCTGTTGTGGCAGAGCCAGATCTGCTTGTTCCTGTGGATCTCTCCTCTCAAAACATAGAATTTAATAGACAGCTTCTAGCAAAGGACTTTTTTGATGAATTTGCCACCTCTTCTCTCGGGCAGCCCATGGAGTCTAGAAAATCTTTATCTGTTGAGGAATCTGGGAATGAGGTGCCTCCATCAACAGAAAAAGCTGCTGCTTTTGACAGTCACATTTCTGAAAATGTTGAACCTGAGAAAGATCCTCTGTCAGTACTTGCTCCTCTCTCACATCAAGAGAATTTGGATGTTTCCCTGAAAGAGCTAGATATTGTCCCTCAAGACTCTGTTGCATCTGGAAGCATGGGCCCACCTCCTGGGTTTGACATAAAGGGTAAATATCTCTCTGCTGCTGATAACTCTGCTTCCAATGCTCCTGATATCTCTAATCCCTCTCTGCAAATTATGATTCATGGAGCAGTCTCCGATAGCAAAGTTGTCAAGTCTCCGCAAGAAGAACATCACTGCTTGGGAGGAGAACGTGCAAAGCTTTGGGCTACACATTTTGCACCTAAAAATGAGTCTGATAAGGTTACCCAGGTACCTCTTGAGTGGACAAATTTTATCATTTCAGCTTTGATATCCCCAGACAGATTTGATTGGGCCAAGGGTTTCCTTTCCTCTGATATGTGGAATATTATAATTCAAGGATCAGAAAGCAGTCATTTATACAGCTTTGTCATTCCAGATAAGTGTATCACAGCTTCTGTTCCTCCTTGTGATATGCAGGGCATTTCAGGAGGAGAAGATAGTGGGGAGCCCTCCTTCTCCACTCCTCCATCCAAATCTTCTTCCTCTCTTGCTCCTGTTCTGGAGGAACATGCCTCTACTAGTAGTGCTCTCCACAGTCTGTAGAAGAGGAAAGATAGAGCACCACTGGTAGAAACTGAGGTAAGGAGAAGTAATAGACTAAAAGAGCAATGTAAAGGTTTCAGGAAAAAAACTTGTGTTAATAAGAACTGCATGGCATGCCACTCAGATCCCCCCCCCCCCCCACAATTGCTGGAAAAATTGTCAAAAACTTATCCACTTCCTTTTGCAAGGTGGATGCTAAGGAAGTTACAGAAGAAATCCTCAACAAGCAAAAAAAGAAGAGGGGAGCCAAGGTGGAGTCTTCCAAAGAGGGAGAGAAAGAGGCCCCCAAGCCAAAGGCAGTATTTAAGCCCTGATCTCTAGGCAGCTGCTGTCATCCGAGCAAGTTTACCTTTTGGAATGAATGTAATGACTTTTATGATGAAGTGCTGGTATGGTGTTAAGTTTGTAAGCAACTCCCTAAGATGTGCTTTAACTGTGGATCTGTGTTGGGCATGCTGGATCTTTTCTCATTCTTGGTGTATGTGTGCCTACTTCTGGCCTTTGGACTGTTTACTGTCTATGAAAGTTCTTGCTCTTACTGCCCTGGCCCAAAGATTTAATGCTCATTTAAATGAATACCAATTGGAATATATTAAACTAGAATATTCGAGGGATCAATTCTAAAGATAAATGGTCGGCAATTTCCAATAAGATAGAAGAATATGGATGTGCTATCCTTTGTCTGCAAGAAACAAAGAGAGAATCTTTTGACTATGCTTATGTGAAAAACTTTTGTCCTAAAAGGATTAACAAGTTTGAATTTACCCCATCTGTGGGGGCTTCTGGAGGCCTTCTTGTAGCCTGGAAAGACAACTTCTTTCATGGGCAATTTTTTTTTGAAAATCGGTTCTCTTTGTCAATTCAGTTCACATCAGTCCACACTGGGGAAAGTTGGTTTTTAACAAATATCTATGGCCCTTGTGCACCTAAGGACAAGCTAGAATTTTTGGACTGGTTCAATAACATTCAAACTCCCGATGATCTCAATTGGCTAATTTTGGGGGACTTTAATTACATCAGGTATCCTGAAAATAGGAATAAACAGGGTGGGAACTTTCAGGAAATGTTGCAATTTAATGAAGCTATTAGCAATCTTGGTCTGGTTGAAATCCCTCTCAAAGGAAGAAACTATACTTGGAGCAACATGCAATCTGCTCCACTGTTAGAAAAAATTGATTGGATTTTTTCTTCTGAATCTTGGACCATTTCATACCCAAATACTCAAGCTGTTGCTCTTGCAAAACCCATCTCAGACCATGTCCCATGTGTGATCAAAGTGGGCACAAGCATTCCCAAATCTAATCTCTTCAGATTTGAATTTTTTTTGGCTTGATCATAGTAACTTCAAAGAGGTTGTGCATAATATCTGGTCACAAGATGTGCAAGAACAAGATAGTGCCAAGAGGATCACAGAAAAGTTCAAGAGGCTTCGAAAAGGTCTGAAAATTTGGTCTAAGAATCTGTCCAATCTTGCAGCCACCATCAAAGCTTGTAACAGCTTCATCCTCCTAATGAATACAGTGGAAGAATTCAGACCCCTCTCCAATGTGGAATGGAATGACAGATGTATAATCAGTGAGCACTACATGAAACTTCTCTCATATCAAAGAACATACTGGCAGCAAAGGGCTACTATCAGATGGGTCAAGTTGGGAGATGAAAACACAAAAAATTTCCAAGCAAAAGCCACTATCAAATATAGAAGGAATCACATCAGCTCTATCCAAGATGAAAATGGCCATGAGACATCTGAGCATCAAGCGAAAGCAGCTGTGCTTTGGAGAGCTTTTAAAGATAGATTAAGTACTTCTGCTCCAACTGTGGAATCCTTTCCACTGCACACCCTGATTCAGCAAAGAGAGAATCTGAGAGATCTTGAAAGGCCATTTACTAAAGAAGAAATTGATGATGTGGTCTCTCAATTGCCTTTAGATAAAGCACATGGACCAGATGGATTTAATGGGGCCTTCATTAAAAGTTGTTGGAGTATAGTTGCTGATGATTTTTACAGTCTGGTCAGGGATTTCTATAATGGGAATGTTAATCTTCAGAGCATCAATTCCTCTTATATTACGCTCATTCCAAAAAAAGATAATCCAATGCTGCCAGGGGATTATAGGCCAATTTCTCGCCTAAATTGTTCTATAAAGATTATCACCAAGCTTCTGGCTAATAGACTTCAGGCTGTCATCCTTCAGCTAGTGCACATTAACCAGTATGGGTTTATCAAATCTAAAACAATTCAAGATTGTCTAGCCTGAGCTTTTGAATATATCCATCAATGCCAGCAATCCAAAGAGGAAATTCTGATTTTGAAATTGGAATTTGAAAAGGTCTTTGACCTAATTGAGCATAAGTCCATCTTAGATATCTTGAAAGCCAAAGGGTTTGGACAGAGATGGATCAACTGGATAGATATGATTTTCAAGTCTGGGACATCTGTTGTGCTGCTTAATGGAATACCTGGGAAAATCTTTCATTGCAAGAGGGGAGTTAGACAAGGGGATCCTCTCTCACCCCTCCTTTTTGTCCTAGCAGCCGATTTGCTTCAGTCCATTCTCAATGAGGCCATGCGAAACAGAATTCTCTCCCCTCCACTGCAAGTAAACAGTTGTCCAGACTTTCCTGTAATCCAGTATGCAGATGATACTATTGTGGTTCTTCAGGCTCAAGAATGCAGTTAATGCAGATTAAAAATCTCTTGGCACATTTCACTGCTCAAACTGGTCTGAAAGTTAATTATAACAAATCCATTGTGATTCTAATAAATGTGGCCCCTCATAAAATGGGATAATATCCTTGACATTCTTTAGTGTGAGGAAGGAAGCTTTCCCTTTCCTTATTTAGGACTGCCTCTTAGTGTCCATAAACTACGAATTGAAGATTTTTGTCCTATGCTGCAACGAATTGAAAGCAGAATTTCTGGTTGCTCAACCTTGATCTCTTATGATGGAAGACTGCAACTTATCAAGTCAGTTTTTTCTGCCCTTCCAACATTTTTCATGAGTTGCCTTGACTTACCAGTGGGAGTAATAGATCAGATCAACAAATACTTGAGGCATTGTTTTTGGAGAAAGTATGGTTCGGAGGAATCTGGAAAAGCAATGATTGCTTGGGAGACAGTCTGCAAACCCAAGTCTAATGGGGGACTAGGAGTGGTAGATATCAAGCTTCACAATCAAGCTCTGCTTATCAAAAATCTGCACAAGTTCTTCAACAGGCATAATTTACCTTGGGTTAATTTGATCTGGGAATCTTATTACACCAACAACCCACCACAAGGGAAAATGGAAGGATCTTTTTGGTGGAAAGCACATTTGAAATTAGTCCCTCTCTTCAAGGAAGTGGCAAGTTCTTCTGTGGGAAAGGGTGATTCTACTCTGTTTTGGAAGGACAACTGGCTCCAAGTTCCCCTGGCTCAGAAATATCCAGAACTACATTCTTTTGCAATAGATGATCAAAGCTCAGTGGCCACCATGAAGCAGTCCTTAGACCTTATGCAGCACTTTCATACTCCCCTCTCGGCTATTGCATTCCAGCAACTACAGGATATTAATCCAGTTTTGTGCTAGTTGGAAAATTGTAATGACACCTGGGCATATGAGTGGAAGACTAAGAATTTCTCTGTTAGCAAGATGTACAAACATCTGTTGGGACCTCATGATACTCATACCATGTTTAAGGATCTCTGGAAAGCTGCCAGCAGAATTAGACACAAAATCTTCTTTTGGTTGCTACTTCATGACAAAGTTAGCTCCAGGAGTCTGCTTAAAAGGAAAAACTTCTTGCTTCAGAGTTATGAATGTGCCATCTGTCAAGATCATGCTGAAGAAACATCCTTGCACCTCCTCTGGGATTGCCATTTTGCCCTCTCTTGCTGGGATTCTATTGCTCCTCATAGATGCAGAGGTGTTTCTGCTTTTGATAATATCATTTCTCTCAAGCAATGCTTCCCAGCCCAGATTGCATGGACGTTGTGATTATGGGATGTTGGAACATTTGGATGCAAAGGAATGTGAAAATTTTCAAGGCTGTTCCCCCCGGAATTCATGCCTGGAAGCAAGGATTACACCAAGATCTTTCTCTGGTCAAACATCGAACAAAAGAGAAGAACGTCGCCGTTCTTGAACAATGGATGAATTCCCTTCTCCCTTAAGACCTGATAGATAGTGTTAATTATGTTGGAAAAAACTGGAGTTGGCTAGCTAGCCTGTATTTTTTTTACTTTGTCTATACATATTTAATTTTTATAAAAGGAAATATACCGTAGAACTATTGTTCTACGGTTCTAGGGGTAAAAAAAAACGTTCCACGGCAGGCCCTACAACATCATCAAGAACTGGTACTACACCGGGCTCGTCGACTCCATCCACAACGGCCAGGGCAACTGCTGGACCGCCAAGGTACGTACTACGTACTCGAATATTCATGCATGGGCAGGGCAGCTGGATGCATGCATGCACGAGGCTTGGTTAGCTAACCAATTGGATCGAGCAATGCAGGTGACCTGAGAGGAGGATCTGACGGCAGCGATAAAGATGGCGACGGGGAAGGAGGACTGCCTCTGCTTCATCGAGGTGGTGGTGCACAAGGACGACACCAACAAGGAGCTCCTGGAATGGGGAGCCAGGGTCAGCGCCGCCAACTCCAGGCAAACCCAATCCGCAGTAGGTAGATATTGAGAGTAATAATTCATTGGGTCGCCAAACTTCACGTGTATTTCTTGAGTTAATAAATTAATAAAGTTGGAAGATATAACCATGTTTTCCAGGCACCATCGGCAAATAAAATTGTGGGACGCAAAATCCCATATGTATTTGAATAGAAGTTTGAGTACACGTTTGAAAACGGATGGTAAATCATAATAGTTCTTTGTGTGCATTAACGTTACATATATAGTTCGTGACCATTTTATTCTCGAAAATAATCTGCATGGAAAATTAGTATCATTTTTTTTTTGCGAAAATAATCCAGATCAATTACCAAACTTCATCACAAGTACAAAGAACCTCAAACATATAAAAATTACATCGAGATTCCATGACCACCAAACGACCACTACCGCCGTCAGAATGACCCGCCGACGCGCCGATGTCGCTGCTCTCATACCGGAGCCGGTTTGACCTTGTCGATGACAGCCGGGAAGTCTTCGTGCACGTGCCCCTAAGGACTAGCGCACTGGAGCCGAAGTCATCGTAGTCGAACCCCTAAATAGATCTGAAGCACCTGACACCAAATCTCGCCATATGACAAGAAATCCTAACCTCACCGTCCTAAGCAGATGGCAGAAAAATCGTTATCATTATTTAAAACCATTTCATTGTTGTATGGTACATTCCAGTCCTGTTTCGTAAAAAAGAAAGCTATTGTGTAACTAAATTCTTTTCCAATATTATGGCCTTGATATCTTCAAGATCTTCTATGGTCGACTCTGAATTTGCATGAACTCTAAAGCTAGAAGTACTTCCCCCGCTTCCATAATATAGTGCGTATAGATTTTTTTTTTCTTTTTCAAGTTAAGCTTTTGCAAACTCTAATCAAGTTTATAGAGAAAACTATTTATATCTATAATACCAAATGTATAAAATATGAAACTACCTTTTATGATGAATCTAATGATATGTGTTTAGCATTCTAGATGTAAATGTTTTTCTCTATATGGTCAAATTTGGTGAGGTTTGACTTTTAAGAAAAAAGCACTACATTATGGAACGGAGAGAGTGTCATTTTTGGTAGTTATTGGGAACTAATATTTCTGACTGATTTAATAAACGGGTGTGGCTAGATCTTAGTCCACTAAGATTTAACCAAGTCTCGGTCAAGTAACAGAACATACAAAAAAATAAGAGAGAAAATTAAAAAGAATTGCACGGATCTCCATGAAAGATCCCACGAATATAACATCGACTGAGATTTGGTTATGTCTTAGATTTAGCAATCCCGTTAATAAACCGCAAAATCCGTATATTTCCGCATGGCAGCAGTAGTGTTCGTTGACTGTAGATATGTGGTAAGGGGATGTGCTCCCGTAAAACTGTTACTTATGTGCATGTGGTGCGCGTGAATGATTGCATACATGTGGTGCACATGGATGATTGTGCAACTATATATATGGCGCATGTGGCTGATTGTGCAACTATACATATGGCGCATCTGGCTGATTGTATATGTGCACATGTGAATTGTTTGTTGATTCTAGACATGCGTAAATGCATTGTGATTTGTATATGCGCCTATGTGTGAGTATTTGTTCACTATAGATATACTCAAAGGGGTTGTACGCTTCTGACTTGTCTAATATTTTTTTTCAAAAATAAGGTACCCCAGCCTACTTTATGTATTTGTGTTACTTTTTTTATGCGGGAAATGTATTTGTGATGTGTGACTGGTTGTATATGCTCTTTACAATTTTTTTAGAATCGCCTCCCGGATTTTATTCATCAAGCGGAACATCTCTGATTGAACAAGCTCAATAGGAAACTGGTGATTCGTCCTCATGGAAACAAGCTACGTCCGCATATGCTCAAATGGTGCAACAAGCAAAGCATGCATGGTCTCCCCCGCCTACAGGATGGACCAAATTATCTGTTGATGGGTCGTTCCATGCTGCTGATGGTACGGCTGGAAGTGGCATGTTGTTGCTTGACGAAAATGGTGGTATCTTGTACTCAGCCTATATTGATTCATCACTAGATGTTTCTTGATTGATCCGTTCAAATTAAGAACATCTTTAATAACCACCCGCGACATCGTCGTTTCATCCTCATATTTGTCCTCATCTTACATATCGGTCAACTCGGCGTAGAACTACTCCTCTTCCGAATCCATTGTGATTGGTTCAGCGTAAACAACAAAAAGTCAACAAATTATGCTATGGGATTTGACTGAACACTTGTCGTGCATGGTGTCCACCCTGGACGACAATGTGCATGGGCAGAGGGAGGGTACGAAGGTGGCGGCCTTACCAGGGGTGGAAGGGATTCATAGCAAAAACAAGGCTGGCGCCCAGTGCAGCGGCGGAGGTTTGAACGCCTTGGTGGCGAAGTGGTTGGTACAACGACGGCTTCGGTCTCAGGATATACTAGACCATGACGGCGCGCGTTGCAACGCCCGTCCATTTTGGCAATAGAATGGTTGGAATTTTTATATACATATGAAAACATATAACATATAAAGAATATGATTGCCCGTTGAAGTTTACAAATGTATTCTAGAATGTACTCTAAACTTTAAAGAATTGGGGGCAACAATCTCTAAAACTTTCAGGCAAGTACAATCATCAACTGGTAACTAAAATGGCACAAGACAACATCTACTAAGGAGACAAATGAGAGAATAGAAACACATATCCTTGTGCGATTTTAACTACAAGTGGCTATAGTTATTGATTCACAGGAATATTTTGTTGCAAGGAAAAACATAGTAACCATCTGGTGTAATGAGAAGCCAAATGAGAGAATAGAAACACAAATCCTTGTGCGATTTTAACTACAAGTGACTACAGTTATTGATTCACAAGAATATTTTGTTGCAAGGAAAAAACATAGTAACAATCCGGTGCAATGAAAGCTATTCTGCCAAGAGAACGAAATTTGGAGTCTCTCTAGCTATCTTGCGTAAATTACTGCATTTATGACCTCTTCAGCAGGAATGTGATGTTACAACAATATTTCTCGCTCCCATCAACACCGCCTCATAGAAAATAGGGGGAGCGACAAATAGCAGTTTGGGAGAATGTACGCAGACAGCAAATATACATATTGTGCTCAAGATTTTACAGAATAGGTAATAAGGAATAAATGAGCTGATCCGATTTGCATTCCAATGAGGAATCAACAAATCTCTTGGATAACTTCTCCCAAGTAGAAGATTACTATATTCGTGCCTTTGCCTCACATTCTAACATCTCCAACATTGCTTGTTTCTCTGCCAACAAAATAATCTGTAATCATAACAACAAATTTGCAAGTACTCTTGTTGATTATTATATACACTGGGAAAAATGGGCATCAAATGCAAAATCAAATTTACCTTCAAGGGCACCTACGTACACTTCATCCAGAGGCATCATGTAGCGGTCCAGACCTGATCTAACTTTTCCTTGTTTCCTGTATCTAGTGTGGTCCAATGATTTTCCTTAATGTGTTATACTACTGTGTATCTAGGAACAAATTATCAGGGAAATTATTGGCCTTTGTTTCTCTTATTGATAGACAAACCAGGTTATTGCGCATTTGACTTTATTGTTGTAAGTAACCTGTGGAATACATCAACAGACAGTATCATTGCATGAATGACACACATACATATCAATGATTTTCATTGCAGATTTACAAAGAAAGAACACTTTGTTACATGGATATAAAGCATGCAGAGATAGGGCATGGCTGCCCCCGTGAAGAAATTACCAAGATGACAACCATTGCAATTGACAGATGAAGAACAATCCAAACAACATATGAGAACGAACCTTCAGAATTTGCCCAAACTGATAGACCAGAAGCAACATGTACACTGCCCATACAAAATTAAGATTGAAAATAAATCAACGAATTGTCGGGTTGAAGTTGGAACCGTAAGGAAAATTCTGCAGAAAGTGGAAGGTAGAGGGGCAACTTAGAACGAACCATAGCTGCAAGATGTGTTACCCTGCTGCCAGAGGAAGAAGGAGAACATGAGAGCGTGAGGGATATATATAGGAAAAAGAACTCACGTAGGTGTAGGTTTTCGAAATAGTAACTACCTACCCTAATCGCGGCCGGTGAGTGGCACGCATTACCTGCCATAAATGAATATCAGGAACTGACGCCTCAGAGGTTGAATGGCGTCGGATCGAGTTCAATCGCCACTCCAATGTCTGCAGCCCTACTTCTCCCTTCTGCATCAGCTGCCAATGCGTGCATCGCCTCTCCCACCACATCGATTGGCAAGGTCCACACCGCGTCGCCTCGCTCTGTGTCGGTCTATTGTACGCCAGTACATGCGATGGATCGGATCGAGGCTCAGTTCGTTTCCTCTCCCGAGAAGGACGATGTAGATAGGATGGAAGGTGGAGCAAGGACTGTTCGTGGGCTTCATGCAAGAACGAGGGCCCAATTAACTGCAGGCCATCAATTTTGTTGCGGGAGTAGCTGCCCAGTCCTGGCAAGAAGTAGTGCGCCTGAGTTTGATCAGACGGCCAAAAGCACCTAAAACTGAAGATCCGACGGCCAAGAATGCTAATGGCCTGAGATGGTTGGAAGAGTGCTCAGTTTTAATGTATCTAAATAGCAAAGGGGAGGGATGGAGTGAAAATATAAGGGCACTGAGGTCTACGTGAGCGGACGTATGCAAACCTCCCCCAATTTCGCTTGCTGTTTTATGGGATTTCGACGCCTTGACCGGCCATCACGTTGTTGGATGACAAAATGTGTCCAAAGCGACATGTCTGAACATTTAGGACCATTTCGATGCACGATGCGCAGTTATCAGGCGCAAAAGATATATATCACTCTGCGAGCATTGAACAGGCGCATTGAACAGGCCGTCCCACTAAGCAGAAGCATTCGGAGCGGTTTCGTGAAGCTTCTGGATGTTTCCTTCTTCTCTGTGTTTTTGTTGGTTTTTGTTGGTTTTTCACTGTTTTTATCCCTTTTCTTTTTCTTTTTTCTTTACTTTTCGTTTTCCTTTCTCTTTTAACCTTATCTTTTTTAGATTCATGACTATTTTTTAAAACAAATTTTTAATATTTTATCAGTATCATTTTCTTTTATTTCCATATTTTTTTCTTATTTTTGCAAAATTTAAAAATATTTTCAATTTTTTTTGAAAATTATTCACATTTTGAAAAATGTTCACGTTTTACAAAATATTTTTTATCAAAATGTTTGTATTTTCAAAATTTATTCACGATTTCAAGAAATTTTCACTAATTTCAAAAAGTTCTCAAAAAAAAATTAAAAATGGTTCGGGATGAGGATATCCACAGTTGTTCACGATTTCCAAATCACCGCGTGCTTCAACAGCAACGTGAAGAGCATGATCTTCTCCATGGGGCCCCACCACGCCAATCCGTGTCCTCCGGTTGCACGCACGCAACCTGCCGGACGACCAACTCGATGGTTGGATCGTCACCGCCACCTTCTCCGACGCGGAGGAGATCGACCTCGCTCTGAAGTGAAGGCACTCCTCCCGCCACGGGCTCTGCCCCTTCGGCTGGTTCAAGAAAGCCTCGGCCGACTTCGGGGAAGACGTCAGGGGCAGCTACTCCAGGACTCCATGGCAACTCGTCCGGTGTAACGCCCCGAGACCGATGCGCCAGGTGTCTCCCGTTTATTCACCGTCGTTGTCATGTCATTTATTTGCGTGTTGCACTTTGCCATGTCATCATATGCATTTCATCTGCTTGTTTTTCAAAAACTTGCATCCGGTCACTATCTCCGTTGTCCGTTTCGGAATCCGACACTCTCACACGCACCTGCTGCACCTCCTAGATCTTGTTTCATGAGCGGGAGAAAAAAATCTTCTCGGAATGGGCCGAGAGTTGACGAGCGGTCTTGGTACATCACCGGTAGACCGCCTGTCAAATTTCGTTCCATTTGGAGGTCATTTGATGCCCCAACGGTTAACCACGTAAACCGAAGCCCTCCTTCTCTTTGCAGCCCAGCACCCCTCCACAACAGCCCACTGGCCCATCTAAACCCCCTCCTTGCTCTTCGCCGTTGGATCACGATCGTGTGGATAAAAACCGCACCTCAATAGCCCTCACCTAGCTCCCTCTACCTACAAATAAGTCTCCCCCCTCCAAATCTCGGGCAAAAACCCTAGATCCACCTCCCCTCCGCGCCGAACACGTCCGCCGGTGCCGGACGCGTCCAGCTGCCGCCCCGAGCCAATCAGGGTGTGCCACATCGCCCCTGCCCAGCTCCCTCCGCCGTCGGCCCTTACGGCCAAGCCGCCAGAGTTCGCGCGAGCCCGACCATCCCGCTGCCTAACGCCGCCTCGCCTCCTCGCGCCGCTTGCCACTACCTTGCTGCTTGCCGCCTCGCCCAAGCCGCTTCGCCATGCCGCCCCACCGCACCATCCATCGCCCCGTTCCATCGCCTCCGCGCCGCCAAGACCGCCGCCTCGCCGAGCCGCCGTCGCCGGGGCGCCACCGCCCTGGATCTGGTCAGGTGGACCAGATCCACCGGCTCACCAACCAAATGCCGCACGAGTACCGGATCCCCTCATCCCCGAACCCCTCCGTCCAGTTTCCACGAGGTTGTTTTTCACTGTCTCTGAGATTTTACATCATGCATGCATCTTGTGTACCTTGTAACTTTGTGCATGTTGCTCCTTTTTGCATGCATGATATTTCAAGAAGTTCATCTCTGAATGATCTACACGCCAGTGTAATTTGCATGCATTTTACTTTTCAGCTTGATGCCTTAATCATCGTTGCAAAAGTGCTAAGTGATATAATCTCCTGAAAACTATTGTAACTTATCATTTTGTCTTTCTCATAGCATTTTGTGTGATATTATTTTAAGCATCATGTCAACTTGTTTTAGGAGCATGATCATGCCATATTTGCAGTGGTGCAATCCATGTATTTTGATATGCCCTGTGGTGACTAGCACAAGTTTGCAAAATGACCTACTTGCTGTTACCGGTCTGCTAAGTCTGAATCTGTTATATTATGTTACCATGTTTAGTTGATGCTACCATCAAATATGTGCATATTTTGGAGATTTCCAGTGAGCATGTTTTGTTGTACATGTTATGCTATATCCATCAATGCCCTTGTTTGCAACTATAACCTGCTGTAGCTTGTTCTTGTGCTGCCCTCAAGTTGCTAAATAATATTTCTGTCAGCCTGTTAACAACAAGTTCAGTTTTGCTAAGTGAATAGGTAGTGTTCTATGCATCCTATAACCGTGTTATTGAGAAGAGTAGCTGCAAAACATGTCTTCTTGCGGTTGGTCATATTTGCATGCCATGAAATGTTGTGTCTTGAGTTAAACAAGGTTGCAAACATGCCAAATTAAATCTGTTTTTGCCATGTCCAGTAAATTCCACGAAGTCTGTTAATCTGTTATCATTTGCAATCTTGCCATATGATGTTTTGAGCATGTTCTAGTGGTATTTAGCAGTAGCTCATTTACCATATTTTGTAGTTCTTGACATGTACTTCAATGTCATGCCCTTTGATGCCATGAAATGTTCCTGTAGCATTTACTTTGTTGTCTCAAAGTATGCATCATAAATATGTTTTCAGCCTTACTTTGTTTTTCACCAAGTCTGAGAATCTGTTATAACTTGCAATCTTGTCTTGATGAATGCCATTGATCTAAAGGTTATATGGAGATGCTTACTAATCATGTTTTTCCATGTATAACCTTTACTTTAATGTCATGCTTTTGGTTGCTATGATCTTGCATTGTAACATCATTGTTTCATGCCTCCAATATGTCAACATGTTATTTCTGCTCACTTGTATGCCCTGTTTTTCACTGTCATAATCTGCGTTATAAAGTTGATTTTTGCATTGATCATGTTGGTTTAATCTTGATGCCTATGAACCTAAACCTTAATGATATTTGAATTATGTAAACTTTACTTGAAGTGCATATCAAGTATGTGCTCTTTTGGTTCCTGTAGAATGTTGTTTTGATGCTTGCAAGGTGCCTAGTAGCTGTTTAGGCAGATTGTTGTTATATCTTGTATTGAGTGTATGTGTTGAACCGTTGCTCCGTTGAGCACGCTCTATATGAAACTTGCTTAGCTTTGCATGTATTTTCATGTTACCTTGTTGCATCCATGTTTTGGAGTGTTTGTGATTGGGTTTTGCTTGCATTTGCATCAATGCCATATTTAACTTGTTTTGCTCAAATCTTCTAGGCCGTAGCTCCGAATTAAATGAAACTTATATGTAACTTGACTAGAAAACATGTAGATCATCTTGGTGCACTTTAAATTTCTGTTTAACAACTTCAACATAATGTGTTATTCAGATATGGACCAATTTCGAAATTTGCATATGTGGACTTACCGGAATTGTTGTATACTGATTCCGTCCTCATTTAAACTTGCTTTGATGTGTTGTTCTTGTATGCATCATCTCTTGCCATGAGTAGCATCATGTAGCCTTGTCATGCATCATACTTGGATGAGCATTGAGGGAGTCCCGGACTAGGGGGTGTCCGGATAGCCGGACTATCGTCACGGCCGAACTCCGATACTATGAAGATACAAGATTGAAGACTTCGTCCCGTGTCCGGATGGGACTTTCCTTGGCGTGGAAGGCAAGCTTGGCGATACAGATATGTAGATCTCCTACCATTGTAACCGACTCTGTGTAACCCTAACCTATCCGGTGTCTATATAAACCGGAGGGTTTTAGTCCGTAGGACGAACAACAATCATACCATAGGCTAGCTTCTAGGGTTTAGCCTCCTTGATCTCGTGGTAGATCTACTCTTGTACTACCCATATCATCAATATTAATCAAGCAGGGTAGGGTATTACCTCCATCGAGAGGGCCCGAACCTGGTAAAAACATCGTGTCCCTTGTCTCCTGTTACCATCCGCCTAGACGCACAGTTCGGGACCCCTACCCGAGATCCGCCGGTTTTGACACCAACATTGGTGCTTTCATTGAGAGTTCCTGCTGTGCGCCGCCATCGTAGGATGCCTCATCTCGTCTTTAAAGACGATACCATCGCCAAAGAAGCCTTGGCCATCGGTCGACTCTTGCTAGGCGGTTTTCTCATGATCGCTAGTTCGCCGCCGCTACCGCGATGACCTCTCGAGCCATCAGAACCAATCTCCATGTTAGTTCGGAACTTGGCAAACAGTTAGATCCGATCGAGCTCTCCTCCATAAACGAGCTCTTGGATCGCATCGCCGCCTTGGGAGTCGCCACAGATTACGACCGGATCGGGCCTAAAACCGATCTGAGAGAGATCAACTCTCCCCAGGCTACCCATCATGTTGCTGTGATAGAGGAGCAATGCGGCGATTCTTCTTCTATCTTAAGGACTAGCCAGGTCCGGATTCCCGATCCCTCCATGCCGGATTCCCGCGGAGGGACGGATGTCGATCAAGCCCTGAACTTAAAGTCAGGCGGCGGGTCGGACTCATTGGATAGCACTCAAAAATCCAAACTTCCGAGTTCGGAAACTTCTCGGCCCTTGAGTCCTAAATTGGACGGGGTTCCAGATTTAGTGCCACCCGCCCACCCAAACATTAGCGATCTCTCTCGAATTCGGCAAGAGCCCGCTGAAACAGTACATCATTACTGGGCAAGATTCCTCCTGGTTATGAACATGATAAAGGACTGCCGAGAGGAGGACGCAATCCCAATTTTCTGCAATAATTGCACGGACAAGGGAATCCTAAACGCCATAAGTCGTCGCGAAATTACACGCTTTGTTGACTTGGTGACCATAGTACAAAAGTACCGTGCGATGGAGAGCGCCTGGAAAACCGAAAGTAAATTTTGGGATAATCCGGCCCCGAATACATCCCTAGTCCGGAACAAAAGGGTGCATCATTATCAAGCACCTGGGTTGAATACCAAAAAACCAAAACACCCTAAAGGGTACGGAACCGTACTGGAGGGTTGGCTAAACGGACCCTGCAAAATTCATAGCATAGAGGGTGCCACTCCAACTCATAGCCTTCGAGCATGTTGGATACTACGGCAGGTGGCCAAAAGTGTCGAAGAGCTTCTAGCTTCGGAATCCCAGCCCAGCAACACCAGTACGGTGTTAACAGTCTTCGAGACTTTCGCATCAAATAACATGTGAAAACGAACACTCCGCAACCTTGCCGAAGTCTACCAAGTAGCAACAATAAATCCATGGAGTGACACGGCTATTACCTTTAATGCCGTGATTTAACCTAAATTCGAACTGCCCGAGCACCACCGCATTGGTCCTCAGCCGATAGTGGACGGCTTTCGCCTTACTAAGGTACTCATGGATGGCGGCAGCGGACTAAACCTCATCTATAAGGAAACCCTCCGAAAAATGGAAATAGACTGGAACCTAATTGAGCGAAGCAGCACAATCTTTAGAGGAATAATCCCTAGCCGGGAAGCATGCTGCATAGGAAAAATCACGCTGGACGTAGTGTTCGGCTCGCCGGACAATTACAGGTCCGAGGAGGTCAAATTTCAAGTGGCACCGTTCAACAGCGGATATCATGCTTTGTTAGGACGAGAGGCATTCACAATTTTTCAAACTATACCCCATTATGGGTACATGAAGCTTAAAATGCCCGGACCTAACGGAATCATCACTCTCGCTAGTGATCCGAACATAGCACTCCGCGCCGAAAACAAGACAGCCGCACTAGCCCTTGAGGCACTATCCGAAGCCCTAGCGGCGGAGGAACTCACCGCGATGCGCTCCACGGTGAACAGGGACGATGTGATACTTGATAAAAGATCCAAGTCCACTTATTTTAAACCAGCGGATGAAATAGTCAAATTCCAAGTCCACCCAACGGACCCTGCAAAGAGGGCCTCCATTGGGGCACAATTAAACCCTGATGTAGACGCCGCACTACGAGAATTTCTACAGGAAAACTGGGACATCTTTGCCTGGCGCCCTTCAGACATGCCAGGTATCCCACGTTGGCTGGCCGAGCACAGCCTAAATATCCTAAAAGGATTCAAGTCAGTCAAACAGGCTCTTCGGCGCTTTTCCGAACCCAAGAGACAGGCCATGGGAGAGGAGCTAGCCAAACTTTTGGAAGCCGGATTCATCAGAGATATAAAACATCCGGACTGGCTAGCAAACCTGGTGATGGTACCAAAGAAGGATAAGTCCTGGCGCCTATGTGTTGATTTTAAGGACCTTAATAAGGCTTGCCCAAGGATCCTTGCCCTCCCTCGAATTGATCAAATCATTGACGCTTCAGCAGGACACGACTCATTATGCTTCCTCGACGCTACATCGGCTACCACCAAATCAAGACGGCGGAGCCAGACCAAGCTGCAACAGCATTCATCACTCCATACAGCCCGTTCTGCTTCAACACAATGCCCTTTGGGCTCAAAAACGCCGGCGCAACATATCAGTGCATGATTCAGACATGTCTGGCAAACCAGATTGGCAAAACAGTAGAAGCATATGTAGATGACGTGGTCGTCAAAACCAAGCACGTCGAAACTCTAGTAGACGACTTGAGGCTCACATTCGACAATGTTCGAAAATATGACATCAAGCTCAATCCGGAAAAATGCGTCTTCGGCGTTCCAGCCGGAAAGCTCCTGGGCTTCTTTGTGTCCGGTAGAGGAATTGAAGCAAACCGAGCCAAGATCCAGCTCTATCACAATTGGATATTCCAAAAGACCTCAAACTAATACAAAAATTAACGGGATGCGTAGCGGCTCTAAGACGATTTATTTCCCGATTGGGGGAAAAGGCGTTACCCCTTTACCGCCTCCTCCGCCGCACCGAACACTTCGAGTGGACGGATGCCGCCACGGCCGGACTCAAGAAATAAAGGCCATTTTGGCAACAACCGGTCTGGCAGCGCCAACGGGCGAACCAATGCTATTATATATCGCCGCAACACATCAAGTTGTCGGCGTGGTGCTCGTCGTCGAACGAGAACGGACGGACACCGTTCCCTGTTCAAAACCGGTTTATTATGTGTCCACCGTCCTAACTCCATGCAAGTCCTGTACCCACACTATCAAAAGATAGCATATGCGGTGTTCATGGCATCCGGAAGCTGCAACACTACTTTCAAGAGTGTTCGATAACGGTAGCCTCCGAAGTACCTCTTAACGACATTATAAACAACATGACGCGACGGGCGGATTTCTAAATGGGCCATAGAGCTCCTTCCATTCGATATAACTTATAAGCCACGACGAGCTATTAAGTCGCAGGTTTTGGCCGACTTCGTGGCCAAAGGACCGGTCAACTCCCTAAAGAGTACGGCGATACTCCAATTGGATCATGCACTTTGACGGCTCCAAAATGTTGGCGGCACTGGGTCTGGCGTCGTCTGGACGTCCCCAACCGGGACACAGTCCAATCGTCCTTCGATAATGTATACGGACTCCAACAACGCAGCGAATCGAGGCCCTTCGCACGCCTCCGGATGGCGATCTCCATGGGCATTCAACGCCTAGAGGTGCGCGATTCAACCTCGCAATATCTCAATTAAGCGAGGACTTTGATGCCAAAGATCCGAAAATGGCAGCATACCGCAATGCGGTCCTAAAATGTCAACCGCGGTTCAAGGGCTCGAATTTCATCATATAGCCCGGATAACAACCAGCGGCGGATATATTGGCACGCATCGGTGCAAAACGCGATGCCGCCCCACCCAATATCTTTTCGAACGGCTGTTCAAGCCATCCGTACTTATGGGAAGGGAGTCCGCAATATCAATCCGGACCCAACCGCACTGCCTGATGTCCGAACACTCTGACATAACCGGAGGCTCTGCCCCCGAGATAACACCCTCTGCTCACGAAATAATGGCGGTTATCGCCCCGTGGACGGAACCATTCCTAGCCTACCTAACTAGGCAGGAACTCCCCGAAGACCAAAATGAGGCTCGCTGCATAGTACGGCGCTCTAAAGCCTATAAAGTCCATGAGGGAGAGCTTTATAAGAAAAGCACTACTGGAGTCCTTCAAAGGTGTATCTCCGAAGAGGAAGGGCGAAACCTCTTGGCTGAAATTCATGCCGGACTGGGTGGCACCACGCCGCAGCCCGGGCCCTTGTAGGCAAGGCCTTCCGTACAGGATTTTATTGGCCGACGGCCCGGCAGATCTTGAGGACTTAGTCCAACGATCGCGTCGGTTGCCAGCTTTTGCTAACCAAAGCCACATGCCACCCACCGCCCTTAAAACTATACCCATCACCTGGCCGTTCATGGTGCAGGGGCTTGACATGGTTGGACCCTCAAGGGAGGAACCCACAAGCAAAAATACCTATTGGTCATGGTGGACAAATTCACCAAATGGATAGAGGCCAAGCCTGTTAAAACGGCGAATCCGGACTAGTGATAGACTTCATATCGGGGTAGTGCACCGTTACGGTGTCCCCACAAGATCATCATCGATAATGGCACCAACTTCACGGCCGATGAGGTCAAATCATGGTGCAAAACATGGGCATCAAGCTCGATTACGCCTCGCCTATCACCCTCAAACCAACGGCCAAGTCGAACGGGCAAATGGTCTAATCATGAGCGGCATTAAACCCGCACTAGTGCGGTCCCTCAAGGAATCTAACACGCCTTTGGGTCGAGGAGCTCGACCCGTACTGGGGCTGCGGACCACGCCGAATCGTACTACGGATTCACACCATTCTTCATGGTGTACGGTGCAGAGGCGTCTTGCCTGCGACATAATACATGACTCACCTCGCGTGCGCATGTATGAAGAAAGAGAAGCCGAGCTTGATCGGCAGGACAGTTTGGACGCATTGGAGGAGGAGCGCGACGTGGCAAAAGCTCGCTCCGCATTCTATCAACAGCAGGCTCAAGATATCAAAGCAGGAAGTACGGGCCAAAGCTTATAACGCTGGCGAACTAGTTCTACGCTGCCGGACAAGAAAAGGACAAACTCAAGCCCAAATGGGAAGGTCCATTCATCATCGACCAGGTCCCGACCGCGGAGCATACCGTCTGCAACGCGCCGGATAAGCGACTCGAGCGAATCCATGGAACGCAGCCCGCCTCACGAAGATTCTACGCCTAAGTGCCGGACTCCAAGTTCGCCTCCTTCCTCCGTCCGCATTCTTTATTTTTGCTTTTGCTGTCTTTTATCTCTCTCTTCCTCCTCCTTCTTCTTGTAGCCTCTAGAGGCTCGCTTGCTTTTTTTTTCTCAACATTATACAGGGGCTTCTTTAATGAAGCTTATTTATACGGGCTTTCATGCCCAACACATGCTTAAACTTCCGCATGTACCTTTTATTCACCATTATATGCATCGATATGACTTAAGTTTTGGCCAAGCTGGGTTGCTGGCTCTGTGCTTACCCCTCGTTCCCGATTGTTCGGCTAGGTGGTAAAGGAGCACCTCTGCGATTATTACTGCCGGTCAGCCGGATGTGTACCTCGGTGGGTGAAGCCGAAAGCTAGCATTCTTAAGGGAATATTCGGTCGGTGAATTGAAAGATGATTTTAACTATTTACCCATCTGCCCCGGATGATTTTCTGCTTTCCTAGCAGCCTTGACATGCACTTTAGGGCATGCATCCCAGCGAAAGGAACCCTTAACGGAACTATTCTCCCTGGAAGATGTTTCTTACTACCCATGTAATATAACATAACTAGTTGGGCACTTGTCTGATATAGCAACAATGACCCCTACGCCTTGTCTCCATGCATACCACGGTTCTTATATAACCACGAAGGTATTCGGACACAGTCCGGACTATTGGGTCCGGAGGTCGAAGCGAAAAGGTCCGCTATGACAAACGATCTACAATTCGGCTAGAAGACTTTTTTTCATGTCATATTTTTACATAGTCAACTCGACTCATTGTATTCCTCCTCAATGCCATCTAATAGGCTATCTAATTTACAATCTTGCTGGGAATACTTGGCCAATTCTACTTGGCAGATACTAACTTCTGAGGATCTCCATCCCATCCGCCCCACAGTCCGACCTCGCCATGTGGTTTGGGTCAACCCGTGTACCGCGTCTTTACCATGGCCCAGCCTCCTGGCGCCTTTGACGGCAGGCCGATATCTTCCACAGAGCGCCGCCGCTCCTTGAAACCGCTCTACCAGCTCCCCAATGCCTTCGGTAGGGAGATAGATGGCCACAAGGCCTGGCCGATGCTTTTCATCACCGCCGGACTCGTTCGCAGTAGCTGCCGCAGTTCGGGAAGAAGATCACCAAGAATTGGGCATCTCCTCCTCAGACGACCGTGAGCAAACATACATACATGTTTATGTTAGTCGCCTTCCTTGCGAACTCTTTCAAAGTTCGCCAAGCACTTATTGAAAATGCCGCGACGAAGCCGCCGATTCTCCTTCTGAGTCGATAATCGGGCACGAACGTCCTTTAGTTCCTCACCCAGCTTGGTGTTGGCGTCTTGGAGGTTATTCTTCTCCTGCCACACCCTCGTAAGCACGCTCTCGCCAGCCTTTAATTGGCATAAGAGCTGTTGCTTGTCCGGATCTAGTCCGGCGCCATCTGCAATGTTTTTGTCAGATTTACACACCCGCCGCACTTCATAAATTATTTATCTTCTGAAGCGTATATTACCGGAGGGGGTCTCTTTGGCTCCCCCCGTAGTGGCTAGTGCGGCCTCAAGTTGGGCCCTGCACTCTTCCAACTCCTGGGACAGTCGGGTATTCTTTTCTGTAAGATCCTGCATAACAAATGATCCTTAAATCAGTTATTCTAACTATTTTAAGTCTCGGGGGCTACTGGTATATATAACTGTCAAACTTCCGTACCCGTATGTCCTTCACATACTGCTTCGTGGCTCTGGCTAGACCATCTTGAGCGGCACGGAGGTGCCCATCTCCCGAACCAAAGGCATTCAAGGCCTCTTGGGAGAAACATGCGTCACGAAGAACTGTCTGGCGGCGCCTGTGATTCAAGGCGCTCTCCACCTCGGAGTTGGTGGCGGACAACCTGTCGGCATCCTCTGTCGGAGGAGCATCCGACGCACGTCTCGTGCTTGCCTCAGCCTCCGGACCCGGCTTTGAAGCTTGTCCGGTGAAGGTTCGATCGGCAACCTCTCCGGACTCGGTCCGGTGGCGCTTTTTCGAAAAAGAGCATCAAGTGTTAGTACGCCTTCCAGAATCAATCACGGGAGTATGGTGACATGCCATACCGCTATGGCGGAGTTTCGATCCGGACCGCACTTCTTTTTAGCCTCTTGGGGCCGCACTACCCTTTGTTGGCCAGCCACATCCGCTTCCTGCCTCGAAGGTACCCCTCAAGCACCATTGGTATATGGTGATCAAAAATAAGCATGGATGGGTCGTTATTAGGGTTTTGGGATCTCGGTCTCATTTACCTGTGAGGCTGGAAGTATTCCGGGGTAATCAGTCGTAATGGCAACCAACGCATTGTCGATGCTAAGTTGGTGGAATACCCCGTCGATCAACTCCACCTTTATATCCAGATCCTCTTCGGAGGTCGGATTGAGGGACTGTTCCGGATCCTCGGGTTGTGGGGGCGGGCTGTGTATCTTCTCCACAGTCCGGCGCAGTTCCTGCGCAGAAACCACGAAATGAGATATTTAACCATGGGAACACGGATCGGACAGGTCACAAAGATGTTTGCTTACCCAGCTTCGAGGATTATTCGAAGAAAACTCCTTCATTGGATTGACACAGAGGAAATCCTCCTCCTCCCCTTTATACATGGCAGACAAGATTTTCACCAGTTCGGTGATCGATCCTGGCCCTCTGCGGCCATGGCGGGTGGCATCGTCCTCCCTGTTGAAGTCCCACATGGGGTGGCCCCTGTATTGGAGCGGCTGCACTCCCCTCATAATGCAGATTGCCATGACTCCCGTCATGGTCAACCCGGCATGAGCCAGTAACCTTATTCGGCTCATCAAATAACGGACATCCCGGTCATCTTCTCTCTAGGGGCTCCGAGGGCGCCAGCTTAGGCGCTTCTTCAGAGGAGCATTGCTGAACTCCGGAAGGCCGATCCGAACAGGATCCGACAGCGGGGCGCCCTCCATGTAAAACCATTCAAGGCCAGTCTTGGACGCTTCTTTGGGGTTCCGGATAGGTATCCGTCCCGGCGATGCGCCATAGCTCGCTCCGCCCACTTGATATATTGACCCCTCATGAGAACGGGGTACTAGGCAGAATATTCTCTTCCACAGCCCGAAATGAGCCTCGACGCCAAGAATAGTTCGCAAAGGGCCATGAAGCCCGCGATGTGCAGATGGAGGCAGGAGTAAGGTGGTGCAATTGGAGGCCGAGAACTCCAAGAGCCCCGGAGAAACGGATGGATGGGAAATCCGAGTCCTCTTACTAGATAAGAGATGAAGCATACCCGCCTCCTTTAGAGGGATCGGGACACTCTCCGCTTGCTTTCCGCCCTTGTAGGTGGCAAATGCGGCTCGAACCGGGACCACGAAGGCCGGGGAAGAAATCCCTTGGCTTCGAGTATGACTAGCTCGCTATGCGGATCGAGCATCTCTCCCAACTTCTGGCCGAGGGCCGGGAGCGAGAGGAGGAGCCGCGTCGTTGTCGATGATGGAATGGGCTTTGGTCGAGGCGCCCGATGAAAGCTCATAAAGGGGGATGGTGTGACTCAGATCTAGATCCTTGCCCCTTTTATAGGCGGCTCATTTGCGCTGCTAGGGGGTAATTGTAAAATACCTGGCTTTTCGCATTCATTCAAACACGTGGAGGATGGCCGTTATTGGGCGAGAAGCCGAGGAGTGCAGCATTTATCGAAGCGGACACTATTCGACAAGTATATGGAATTTGGAGAAGAACCCGCCTCGCAATGCGAAGACAATCAACGCTACGGACTCATCGTCATTGAAGCCTGGTTCGGGGCTACCGAGGAGTCCCGACTAGGGGTGTCCGGATAGCGGACTATCGTCACGGCCGGACTCCGAGACTATGAAAATACAAGATTGAAGACTTCGTCCCGTGTCCGGATGGGACTTTCCTTGGCGTGGAAGGCAAGCTTGGCGATACGGATATGTAGATCTCCTACCATTGTAACCGACTCTGTGTAACCCTAACCTATCCGGTGTCAATATAAACCGGAGGGTTTTAGTCCATAGGACGAACAACAATCATACCATAGGCTAGCTTCTAGGGTTTAGCCTCCTTGATCTCGTGGTAGATCTACTCTTGTACTACCCATATCATCAATATTAATCAAGCAGGAGTAGGGTATTACCTCCATCGAGAGGGCCCGAACCTGGGTAAACACATCGTGTCCCTTGTCTCCTGTTACCATCCGCCTAGACGCACAGTTCGGGACCCCCTACCCGAGATCCGCCGGTTTTGACACCGACAAGCATCTTGCCATGTTATGTGTTATGTTTTACCGTGTTGTTTGCTTCTTTCCGGATGTGCTTCTTCTCGATAGTCCCGGTTTCGATGCGATTGTGAGGGTTCGCTCGTCTACGCTTGGTTCGTCTACGCCCGTTCATCTTCTTCATGGACTCGTTCTTCTTCCTAGCGGGATTTCAGGCAAGGTGACCGTTACCTTGGATCTCACTACTATCTTTGCTATGCTAGTTGCCTCGATGCTATCGCTATGTCACGCTACCCACCACTTGTTTATCAAGCCTCCCATTATGCCATGAAACAACCTCTAACCTTTTTATCCATCCCGGCAAACCATTGTTTGGCTATGTTACCGCTTGGCTCAGCCCCCTTATAGCATTGCTAGTTGTAGGTGCAGTTGCAGGTTGTTCCATGTTGCGACATGGATATCATGGATAACATGGGATATCACAATATCTCTTATTTAATTAATGCATCTATATACATGGTAAAGGGTGGAAGGCTCGGCCTTTTGCCTAGTATTTTGTTCCACTCTTGCCACCCTAGTTTCCATCATACCGATGTTATGTTCCTTGATTTTGCGTCCCTAACACGATGAGGGTTTATGGGCCCCTCTTGACAGTTCGCTTTGAATAAAACTCTTCCAGCAAGGCTCAACATTGGTTTTCCATTTGCCTAATGTGGCACCCCGGCTCAGAGAAACCGGAACGCCCCGTATTCCAGCCCAAAGGTCGAGGAAAATTCTTCTGGAATACGGCACTGCTTAGCATAGAACAAATCAACTCTTTATTACAAGCTACGTGGGTACAAGGGGGATTACATCAGCACGGTGACACTATGCCTGCCACGGTTGTTCCATGCAAGCAGCAGAACAACACGATGCAGCAGAATAACTCTAGCACCGGAACAACGACGATGGTGATGAACTCCACTCCGCAGGGACTCTGACTGGAACGCTTATCCTAGCTCACAAACAAGGAATCGACGGCAAGCAAGCAATCAAATCTGACATGACCTGCAAGCTGGCATGACACGCCAGGTCAGTACATTGAATGTACTTGCAAGCTCACAACAACCAAGAGCAATCAAGACAGACAACAACATGGCAATTACAGGTTAACAAGGATTAACATGATACTATCAGATCAATCATAGCATGAACAAGATGAACATGATACAGCTGGAACAATACGAGCATGGCATGAACATATCAACATGATGATACTAGCATGCAACATGATAACGCTATCATGCACCAACTTACTCTGCTCGGGTTACCTCGTGACCATCACATGCATAAGCTTACCATCACGGACATCACACGATCATCTCGGGATCCAATCAAGCTTGGTATTACTATACCGTAGTAATCATTACATGACCACAAGGAGCTTGACCTTTACCCTTGACTCTCACATAACACCACAAGTATCCAACAACCCGGTATCCTCAATACCACGGTGATCATCTCATGATCACATAAAGAACAACCAACTTCTCTCACCATCGAACCAGGGTTGTTATTAAGCACATTATTATTATTACTGTTGACCCATAGTGTGACCGACTACGAACAGGGCCCTTATCCGTGGGCGCGGCTATCGATAGATTTAATACACACTTTGCATAGGTTAGCACACTGTACCCACACCAAGGAACCCATGGCCTTGCACTCCCATTCAGGTGGACCAACGGCGTTCCAACAAAACCGATCTACTTCCATGACACTATCCCGGCCACTTCGACAAATTCCCCTCTGGGCTAAGTCATGGGTGGCCTCGTTCCTACCAAAGGCATCAACGGCCACCGTCGTGGCAAACAAACAACGGTCCCAAACGGGGACAAGGATCCTTACAACAACAATGGCCACACAAGGCTTATGTCATCCTACCTGATCAGGGTAGCACCCGCGCATAACCTTCGCTCATTGGAGGTACCAGCGAGAGGCATGAAAATAGACCCAGTTAGGCCCTTCCCATAAAAGGAAAATGTGGCTGCACTGGTTAGCTTGATATGGTGGCGCCATGACTCAGCCAACAGTTGTTCAAGTTCATTTAAGTCCAGTTAAACTTGAATGCAATAAGTTGAGTCATATTAAAATAACATGATGCGACTACAATGCATGAGCATGATATCAACATAAGCATAGAGGTGCAACATAATCATCGAGCATAGCTACAATGAATCATATATCCGAATGAGCATGGCATACTGATGAGCATCACATTATCTACAAGCATAGCATGACTACTAGCCTCATAAATAAATACCATGCAAGAACATATAAAAAATACTACCAAGTAAGCATATAACCGGCTAGATGCAAAGGAACATGTATAATCACGGTACTCGGTAGCAGACGATATTCACGCTCCGAAGTACATGATCAACACCAACATGTATACTACCAAACATGACATACGACAGAAATACTAGCAACTAGTACATGATAACCAGGTGCACAAAAAAACATATCATGAAAGTAAACACAGATCCATAGAATAACCGAAACAACGATAGCAGTAGCAAAACAAACAGACAGTTATTTAAGAACCAATGCTACTACAAGACCATCATGCAAATGGGTGTTGTGGCTTGCCTAGGGATGAAGGAGGCTCCGGGAAGAGGTGCGGTGAAACCGCGGAAAGATTCACCGGAAAAGGTTCTCTCTCGGAGTGGGCTGATTAGGGGCAAGGGCAATATGGTCATTTTCAAAATTCGAACCCATAGTGAAAATGATATGAACAGGTCGGCCTCGACAAGACAAAGAAGTAGGCTTTGGGTTCACCTCAGTCGGAGTTACGAGCAAAAAGTTAGGAGGGGTTTTCTGCCAGGGACCTATCTGTAATAGAAATATTTACAGACTGGGCCAAAACAGAAAAACTGAAAGTGCATTCCTGGAACTACGCTTTCGGGGCAGTGAAAGCGTACTTTTGGCCAAAGTCACGACACTTTACGCTTTAACTGAAACGAAAACGTATTAGGTGAGATTGTGCTTCCACTTGCCACGCTGGCAGAGGCGGGGCCGGGGCCTTGTCTCGCTGCCAGGTGGGTCCCACATCCTTCTCTCTCTCCTCCCTCCTTATTCCTCCTTCTCCCCCCGACGTTGGCTCACAGTGCAAAGGAGGCCACCGGCACCGGTGCTCGCCTGGCCGTCTCCGGCCATCGTTCGGGGCGCCGCGACCACTGACGAGCTCGAGAGAAGATGCCGCCTCCATCCAGGCTGGACACAGACGCCAAGGAGGACCAGAGCAACGAGGGCCTAGACTCCCGTGGAGATGGCTTCGGGTGGGGTTGGGCATCGGGGCCAAGGGCTACCAGAGGAGGAGGGAAGCAGCAGGGAGGCTCTAGGGGTAGGCCTGGGCATTCAGTTTAACCAAGCTGATCGGTTCGGTTTCTCGGGATTAGAAACAATTCGGTTTCCTAATTTTGTTGACTGATCGGTCCTTTCAAAAAGTAGTAATCGAGGCTTCGGTCAATGGAAAACTCGGTTCGGTTATCGGTTAGGACTTAAGAGGACCGAAGAAACAAAAGGTGGGGAAGAGAGACTCTAGCGCTGCAATCTTGCGACGTCGCCGTTACCCCGCGAGAACAAATCAAAGAAACCCCTCAAAAAAAATTGAAGAAGGCCTTGCAGCCTTGTCGTTCCAAATCGGAGCAGTGAGGCAACACAGGTGGAAGGCCTAGAGGGACGGAGGAGATGGCCATGGTGGATGCTGCTTGTCGTCGTGGAGAACGCCGGGGATGCCGCGGGGTGGGGGGAGAGGTGGAGTCGAACGCCAGCCATCAGCCGTCGGGATGGGGCGGCGCCGCGGCGAGCTGTCGAATCACAGCGACTAGGGTTTTTTTTAACCTGGAACAATTCATTCCAAACCTAGACCCACACAACCATATCACTGGCGACCATAGCAGAGATAAAGTCTGGAGCCTGATCAATCCAGGAGAGATCAACAGCTCCTACCCTGAAGCTGTAAGCAGCTAGTTCATGGGCAACTTTATTACAATCTTGACTACAAAACTTAATTTAAATGACTCAAAGTTTGCATGGCACAAACTGCTAGATAATGGTGAGATGGGAATACCGACCGCTACAGAAGTAGCAGCCTAGCAGGGATTGGGAGGAGAATAGCCAACTCCTATTTGACCATCGGGAGGAGACTAGCAGTGGAAGAATTGGGCTTTAGTGGAGCATTTGGGCTTTGGTTCAAATGTTGAGCTTTGTGAGTTGTGAAGACTCGGACTTAGGTCTGTCTCCTGACATTTCTCGGGTAATTCGGTGTACTCTGTTACTTCACGTATACAACCGAAATCACTGATACATGTTAGGTTTTTTAGGATCATTGACCGATGCTCTGACCAAAGAATTCGGTTTTGGTATCTTCGGGTTCAGTCCCGGTTAATTTGGTTCGGTTCTTCGGTCATCGGTTTATATGCCCACCCCTATCTAGGGGTGTGGTGGAGGCCTGTAACATCCCAAATTTTGGAATGTTAATATAATTAATTGAATTGTTTGTTTGTTTGCTTGAGTGAATTAAACTTGAGTGAAATTTGAACCTTTTCAAAAACTTTTGAAAGAGAGGGAATAAAATGACTTTCCCCTTCTCCGGTAAATTCAAATTCATCCTATTAAAATCAATGAGAGAAGATGACATGACTTCTTCAACTATAAAGAATTTGAACGGAGTTTTGCAATTTAATTCTTTCAAATATTTGCACTTGCTTCTCTATTTTTCTTCCCGAGAAATACCCGAAAATAAATTCTTGCAAGCAAGAAAGAGCGGAGGAAAATGACCTCCAAAATCAGGGGCATTTTGAAAATATTTGAGCCAAGAAAACCAAAGTTTTTATTTAAAAATTATTTGCAAAAAGAAATAAAGCCTTTAGGGATTTTCTGAAAACATTTTTTTAAGTTTTATTTTGGCCGTGGAATAATGCTCATCATCTACATTTTATTTTTCTGATAATTTTAGTATATAAAACTCTTTATTCGAATTGATTTGATTTCCTTTTTATTGTTTTAGTTTCCTAATTTTAAAAATAGGAATGGAATCGCTTTTATTAGGAAAACCTGCTGGCCCATTAAGCACTTTCCTATTCTAGCCCAACAAGAGATCATCTCCTTCCTCTGCTTCCTCTCACGTTCTGAAGCTTTCCATGTCCATGGAGACAGAAATCTCCACCTTCCCGATCTCCCTCGTCTTTCCATCCCAGCGCCTCCGAGACCGCCTATAAAACCCCTCCTCTCCTCGCTCCATTTTTCCCATCACCACGCCTCCCTGCCTGTAGCCTTCTCGCCACCGTCCTCCTTTTCCTGCCTAGAACGCCACCAGAGCTCTCCTGAACCTCCCATCGCCCAGCGCCACCTCCCAAGCGCCGACCCCTCCTCCGCCACCCCACCTCGCCAAGCGACTCGCCCCCTCGCGAGCAGCCTCCACATCGCTGCCTCCTTCCTGCCATCTCTGCCTCACGTCACAGTAACTCCGTTGCTTTCAGATTTATTTCCGTAACAGATTTAGTTCCGTTCTTGTTTAGCTTATAACTTTTGATCACAATTTTCCAATGATGCTGATTCTTTTTATGTTAGATCACAATTTTCTTGTAGTTTCCAAAATATATAATTTGTCTATGTTTGGATTTATAAAATTGAGTTAGATCAGATTTGAATTAAAGCTTGTTTTGCTTATTCCGGGAGTTTCATAATAGATTTTTATTTAATTCTTTTTGCTCCTAGTTGCTTAATGAAATATTTTCTGTTTAGTTAACATAAAACCATGATTAGGTGATGTTAAGAAATTTTTGTTATATAAAACTATTTTTGTTGTTATTTGAAGTAGGAAAACTTTGAGTTGTTTTTTCTTTAAGTTTTCCTTTGGGTTTTGCTTTGTTGGTTTTGGTGTGTTACTTTGTTATGTTATGTAATGCTATGTGCTTATTATAGTTATTGTTTGCCTCGTAGAATTTCCGGTGCGAAGATTGCTACTACGAAACCCTAGTTTTTCAAGATCGTCAACAAGGCAAGTTCACTTTGACCATGCTTTCATACCTATGTTTTATTGCATTTAGTGACATCTTTGCAACCACCCTCAAGAGTGTTATTGAATCCTTGTAGTTGAGTAGTATGCATGAGGTAGGAACCCTTCCCCTGTTACCAAGCCCGGACGATATTTTATTTTAATGCTACGCTATAGTAGACGGGTTTGGTATGAGTGCTCGGGAGTGGTGTGAGAATGGAGGATTCTATGTCAATGACGACAACTCCATGATGGAATCTGCAAGGACTGCATCTTCAAGACCTCAAGACTTCAAGACTCGAGACAAGAATTCAATACACACTCTTGGGTGAAGGATTTGTTGACGGCACCTGGAGAAACCAAGGGTTGGCCGGGATGCATGGAGAAGCGCCATGACATCTTGCGGAAAGCTTCACCCAGACTCAAAGAGACGGAAGAATACTTCATGCCCTAAGCTTACCTGCAACCGCAAGTCATTATGGGCTCGCTTGGTTGACCTTAGTTGTGACTCTGGCTGGGGCGGTACTAGCAGATGTAGAACTACGGTAGGATGGGATGAGTACCGGACAAGGGTCGAGGAACTCTTCGGAAGACCATGTTTCGGTCATCTTGTTCTCAAACACCCTGAAGTGCGAGAACGTAAAGAGAGGGATCGAATCTTGCGGGTAAAGTGTACAAACCTCTGCAGAGGGTTATAACCTAATCGATTAGCCGTGTCCCGATTCACGGACAATTTGAGCCTCTGGACTGGATCTATCTCGAACTCTCAACACCGGATTGATAACTTAATTGTGGGCAACTTATGATGATTTGGGCTATGAGACATCGGTTGGCGGAACCATGTCATGATAGAAAACTCCATAGTACAGACTGCATTTATTCCTTTGATGTAGGGAAAATAAAACCAGCTTTTACGCAAACAAAACTCGATACTGAGCCGTAAAGCCATACCGCATATAGTATAGTTTATCATCTGCTTTCTCTTATTGTGATCTTGCCGTACATTCAATGTAATGACCTACACAGCTGCAACGTATCATGTTGCGATATTTCATCGACAGTAAGAGTTACGATCACAGGTTACGGTCTACACTCAACCTGCCGATGGCGTTGATGGGACTCCACACCGACTATTTGTTTCACTGTGACTTATGAGGTATATATCAGTTTTACGTTAATTATACATGTGATTGCACTTTGATATATACATTGATGTACTGTGTGTGCCAAAGATACTTGATCCGTGGATGGCACGAAACACGAGGCTTGACCGTCTGAGGTCGGGTCGCTCTGAGATGGTATCGAGCACATGTTGATCAGAGGACGTGACCCTAGAAACCGGAAAAGCCCCTAGGACAGGATATCTCAAAAACTTTATTTACAAAAAGACTCTTACTTCTCATCTTTTCTGATTTTATCAAATAGACCCTCTCACCTCAAATAGTTAGAATATACACCTTTCCGTTTTGACCACATGAAGAATCAACTGAAGCCGCTCCAAGAAGGACAAGATATCGGATAACTGATGGCCTCTTCAGAGTAAAGAGGATTTGACTATGCATTAGAAGAGTTGAAGCTGCAACAATTGAAGACTCTGAAGACTTGAAGAATTTGAAGTTCCTGAAGAATTATTTGACCTTTAGAAGACCAAACCCCTGTTACACACTTACATTAGATGCAGCGATTTGTGAGCTGTCATTTGTTTGATGTTTTCCGACAGCCACAAAGTAAAACCCGTTTCTTCAAAAACTATTGTTTGTATTGTGTGTATATCCCTCCCCACCTCTCTCATATCTCATCCCAAAACTTTTGAACCCCATAGATGATGAATGAAGTTGGACTGATATTCTTCGGATCAAGACTCAGCCGGAGGCGAGACTTGGATTCGTAACATGGAAAATCACTTGGAGCAATTTGGTTTCAAGGAAGTATGAGGTCCAATATGCTCTTCAAGATTTTACGTAAAGTGCTGCAACCTGGTGGAAAATGCATCAAGCCATACAGGATTTAATGGAGCAAGAACTTGGGAGGAATTCAAGAAGACCCCGTTGAAATCTCGCCTTATCCGGAAACACAATGATGCACCAAGAAGTAAACCTTGTGCTGCAAGATTTGCAGAGAAATAGGACACACCAGAGGAACACACAGATGGATGCCCTCATTGTGAGGAGAAACACCCACCGAGGAATGCCCAACTTGTCGGTGACTTGCTTCCGTGTGAAGGAACCACCCATTAACCGGGCAAGGTGTCACATTTACTCCACGGTGCCACAAACTATTCAGAGCAGAAAGAAAGAATGAAAGAAGCTCCGAGAAGTTATAAAAGAACCAATGATGAATGAAAGTGTTGAAGACCTTGATGGAGAAGGCCTCAACAGATTTTACTCCAATGCCTGCTATTCATGTGGAGAAGAAGGACATTTTCGCAGATTGCCCCAAGGGAAGAAAAGAATATCTAGGATATTTCCGACAGCAGAAGTGAAGTTTGACCCTCGGAGATAGAAACTCGAGTATTACAAAGAAATCCAGAAGAGAAGACAATCCGAGAACGACGCAACTTTTGCAGAGAAGGACCTAAGTCATATCACTTGTTACAGATGCAAGGATTTAGGTCATTACGCTAGTAAATGTCCGTAAAAGAAGCCAAGAATCCAAGGAGTCCGTGATAGTCACAAAGAAGCCCCAGACATGTCGAAAGTCATTTGTTTTCATCAGAAGGAAGCAGGACATTATGTTATTAAATGTCCCGACAAGATGAAAGCTGGAGTTGAGTAGTTGGAATTTTGATATGGATAATAAGAGTAGTAGAAAGCAATTTCCTTTTCATGAGCTCAATGAGTTGAGTTATGTAATAGATTTCTCAGAGATTGTAATAGTTCATGACTCAATAAAGTTGTAATGTCACATGCTGAAAAGCTTTAAGGAGTTGTCATATTTTATCTTGGAAATTAATATTCTTGATGAACATGGAAGAAGGTGAATTGTGATGCATAAACAGGAAATTGGAAATTGAGTTTGAAGTTTTGTTTGGATGATATGAATGTGTGCCCCAGGAGATAAGTACCTTACTCTGAGCATCATTTCTGTTACACAAACTGCAAATGACGACCCTTTATGAGTCTTTCCTTAAAGGTCCGGAAACCATCATGACCCTGACAAGTGATCATGATCCTGAAGGACATGATGAAGCATATCCACCTTGAAGGAGATGCAGTCTACAAAGGCTACCCCTTCATGCAAAAGGGAGTGGAACTTTGGTATGTGGAGGTACACCTCCACCGTTTGAAAGGAGTTTGCCCAAAGAGGATGGGGCATTACTTTTTCATCTCACGTGTGCCAAAAGCAACTTTCTTCGATGCCGTTCGTGAAGCAGCCATGGAAGCCATACGCCGATCGAGAAATACTTGAAGCAAGACTCCGTTATACTCAGAATACCTAAGCGAAGTGCATGCAGAGATGATGAAGGTGAAGCTCAAGACCACCATGATGAAACAGAAGATTGAAGATTTCAAGGCTCATGTCGCACAATTCCAGTGGGATCAAGAATCCTCGAGGAGGATAAATAAATAAAGTGGAAGTAATGTCCACCATACCAAATCATGTGGGTGGCAGCATTTGTAACAAGTACTTTTGGAATTTGGATTTACTAAAATGGTTAAGGATGTAATGAAAGATTGATATGAGATTAATGAGATTTTATGGATAAACTTGTGCACTTCTTTTGGTCATAGTACTCTATAAAGCCACAGGATCAATGAAGAAAGAAACGTGTTATTCATGACGGCCATAGAAGGAAGCTGGACAAAATAAGTTGGAGTTTTGTTTTGATATGATGGTATGAAGAAACAGAGTACTATCGATTTAAGGAGGTGTAACAAGAGAGTTACTCCAAGGATGAGTTAAAGCTGCACTAGTGTTGAAGTGGGCCATAACCCACAGGCCCAGGATTTTGAGAAGGAAAACTGATATAACCTTGATAAAGGAATAAATTGGAGGAATCAGCAGTCCAATCAGCATACGTTTCGTAGGATATTACGCAAAAACCTAAGAGTGATGAAGTAACGATAGATGTTTTGTTTGGCTTGCAGAAACCATGGATTTACTCGAAAACAGTTCGAGGACAAGAGAAGTTCTGCAATGCTTGTGAGTATGCCCAAGTGTTAGAATACGTGATTCACTGTTTACGTATGTGGTAATGATTCAAGTACGAGATGGATTGGCCCCCATACCGAAGACTTCTATCATGAACTATCATATGTTGATGGAAAATCAGAGAGACTTGAAAAACTTAGAAGAGTGTCGACGCGATAAGCCATAAAACCATAAAATGGTAGGACGATGGAACCCCATTACAGCAACCGCTGCCAAACGAGGTTATACGGTGAGGTTCAACCTGACCCGCTTTTCTGCAGGAGAAAACCATAAATTGTAGACCACCATGAGTGTTTCGATAGTTGTTTAGAATGGACACAGACCCATCAGCTAAGAAGATCCAGTCTCGGACGAACTTCAACTTTGATGAACCGACCCAAGCTTTTGAGGAAAACTCTATGCTTCCTCGATGTAAGAGCTTTAATGAAGGAGCTATTGTAAGATATGTGAAGAGACCTACATTGTCAGCCCTCCAGAGGAAATATCTGAGTTTATTGGAACCATGACCTTGTTTTTAAGTGTGGTAGCACCCCGACCTTTCGACCAAGACATTTGCTAGAAGACCCCAACCCCTAACCTTTTCTTGTTAGTTTCTTCAATCTCGAGGACTAGATTCATTTTAAGTGTGGTAGGTTTGTAACATCCAAAATTTTGGAATGTTAATATAATTAATTGAATTGTTTGTTTGTTTGCTTGAGTGAATTAAACTTGAGTGAAATTTGAACCTTTTCAAAAACTTTTGAAAGAGAGGGAATAAAATGACTTTCCCCTTCTCCGGTAAATTCAAATTCATCCTATTAAAATCAATGAGAGAAGATGACATGACTTCTTCAACTATAAAGAATTTGAACGGAGTTTTGCAATTTAATTCTTTCAAATATTTGCACTTGCTTCTCTATTTTTCTTCCCCGAGAAATACCCCGAAAAATAAATTCTTTCAAGCAAGAAAGAGCGGAGGAAAATGACCCTCCAAAATCAGGGGCATTTTTGAAAATATTTGAGCCAAGAAAAACCAAAGTTTTTATTTAAAAAATTATTTGTAAAAAGAAATAAAGCCTTTAGGGATTTTCTGAAAACATTTTTTTAAGTTTTATTTTGGCCGTGGAATAATGCTCATCATCTACATTTTATTTTTCTGATAATTTTAGTATATAAAACTCTTTATTCGAATTGATTTGATTTCCTTTTTATTGTTTTAGTTTCCTAATTTTAAAAATAGGAATGGAATCGTTTTATTAGGAAAACCTGCTGGCCCATTAAGCACTTTCCTATTCTAGCCCAACAAGAGATCATCTCCTTCCTCTGTTTCCTCTCACGTTACAGAAGCTTTCCATGTCCATGGAGACAGAAATCTCCACCTTCCCGATCTCCCTCGTCTTTCCATCCCAGCGCCTCCTGAGACCGCCTATAAAACCCCTCCTCTCCTCGCTCCATTTTTCCCATCACCACGCCTCCTGCCCGTAGCCTTCTCGCCACCGTCCTCCTTTTCCTGCCTAGAACGCCACCAGAGCTCTCCTGAACCTCCCCATCGCCCAGCGCCACCTCCCCAAGCGCCGACCCCTCCTCCGCCACCCCCACCTCGCCGGCGACCTCGCCCGCCCGAGCAGCCTCCACATCGCCGCCTCCTTCCTGCCATCTCTGCCTCACGTACAGGTAACTCCGTTTTCGTTTTCAGATTTATTTCCGTAACAGATTTAGTTCCGTTCTTATTTAGCTTATAACTTTTGATCTAGAAGTCCAATGATGCTGATTCTTTTTATGTTAGATCACAATTTTCTTGTAGTTTCCAAAAATATATAATTTGTCTATGTTTGGATTTATAAAATTGAGTTAGATCAGATTTGAATTAAAGCTTGTTTTGCTTATTCCGGGAGTTTCATAATAGATTTTTATTTAATTCTTTTTGCTCCTAGTTGCTTAATGAAATATTTTCTGTTTAGTTAACATAAAACCATGATTAGGTGATGTTAAGAAATTTTTTATATAAAACTATTTTTGTTGTTATTTGAAGTAGGAAAACTTTGAGTTGTTTTTTCTTTAAGTTTTCCCTTTGGGTTTTGCTTTGTTGGTTTTGGTGTGTTACTTTGTTATGTTATGTAATGCTATGTGCTTATTATAGTTATTGTTTGCCTCGGTAGAATTTCCGGAGTGCGAAGATTGCTACTACAAACCCTAGTTTTTCGAAGATCGTCAACAAGGCAAGTTCACTTTGACCATGCTTTCATACCTATGTTTTATTGCATTTAGTGACATCTTTGCAACCACCCCTCAAGAGTGTTATTGAATCCTTGTAGTTGAGTAGTATGCATGAGGTAGGAACCCTTCCCCTGTTACCAAGCCCGGACGATATTTTATTTTAATGCTACGCTATAGTAGACGGGTTTGGTATGAGTGCTCGGAGTGGTGTGAGAATGGAGGATTCTACGCCAATGATGACAACTCCATGATGGAATCTGCAAGGACTGCATCTTCAAGACCTCAAGACTTCAAGACTCGAGACAAGAATTCAATACACACTCTTGGGTGAAGGATTTGTTGACGGGCACCTGGAGAAACCAGTGGTTGGCCGGATGCATGGAGAAGCGCCATGACATCTTGCGGAAAGCTTCACCCAGACTCAAAGAGACGGAAGAATACTTCATGCCCGAAGCTTACCTGCAACCGCAAGTCATTATGGGCTCGCTTGGTTGACCTTAGTTGTGACTCTGGCTGGGGCGGTACTAGCAGATGTAGAACTACGGTAGGATGGGATGAGTACCGACAAAGTGGTCGAGGAACTCTTCGGAAGACCATGTTTGGTCATCTTGTTCTCAAACACCTCAAGTGCGAGAACGTAAAGAGAGGGATCAATCTTGCGGGTAAAGTGTACAAACCTCTGCAGAGGGTTATAACCTAATCGATTAGCCGTGTCCCGATTACGGACAATTTGAGCCTCTGGACTGGATCTATCTCGGAACTCTCAACACCGGACTGATAACTTAATTGTGGGCAACTTATGATGATTTGGGCTATGAGACATCGGTTGGCGGAACCATGTCATGATAGAAAACTCCATAGTACAGACTGCATTTATTCCTTTGATGTAGGGAAAATAAAACCAGCTTTTACGCAAACAAAACTCAGATACAGAGCCACAAAGCCATACTGCATATAGTATAGTTTATCATCTGTTTTCTCTTATTGTGATCTTGCCGGTACATTCAATGTACTGACCTACACGGCTGCAACGTATCATGTTGCAGATATTTCATCGACGAGTAAGAGTTACGATACAGGGTTACGGTCTACACTCAACCTGCCGATGGCGTTGATGGGACTCCACACCCGACTATTTGTTTCCGCTGTGACTTATGAGGTATATATCAGTTTTACGTTAATTATACATGTGATTGCACTTTGATATATACATTGATGTACTGTGTGTGCCAGCATACTGATCCAGGAATGGCACAGAAACACAGAGGCTTGACCGTCTGAGGTCGGGTCGCTACAAGGCCTCTGGTGGTGGCCAGGAGGAGGGGGAGGGCTCGGGTCGGCCGAATTTAGCCCGCTAACAGCAGTGGCCATGGCGGCCAGGGAGCGAGGAGAGCTTCTTCGGCTCGGGCTAGTGGCTAGGCGGCACCAGAGGAGAGTACGAAGGCTGGTGGTGTGCTCGGACGATGTCGGGAGGGGCTATTTATAGCCAGGCGAGGGAGGCCGTGGCCGGGTGCCGCCGTGCACGTCTGGCCGAGGCTCTGCCAATCGCAGAGGTCACGAGGACTCCTGGGAATACAACGAGGGGGAAGAGGATGAGTGGCAGAGGCTCACGGAGACGAGCGGCGCTCGGGGACACGAGGAGGAAGAGGACACGGCTGAGGAAGACGACGAGGTCACGGCCGAAACTGTGCAGCGATGGTGACGGCTCACCGGGGAAACAAACGGAGGGGGAGATGTCTCCAGGAGGATGGCGACGATGCTGGGAACACGCTAGACATGCCCGTGCTCACTGAGACGCCGAGCAAAGGAGGGGCCCGAGCAAGAAGACGCTCTGGACGCGGCCAGTGCGTGCCAAAACGGTGGTTATCGCGCAGGCTGGCATCAAAAAGACGCCAGAGGCTGCCGTGAGATGTCTGGTGATTAGTCCCTGCATCACTTAGCCTGAGGGAGGTGATGGATCAAGTAGAGGGGCTTTGGATCGATGGGATTACTCCGCTGAAGTTTGTTGTATCAAACTGAATCATGTTAAGGTGATCAACATCGAAGAGCTTGGAGCCAAATGAGTTGTCTAGGGTGTTTTGGATAGGAAGGACAGGAATCTTGTGAAGTTTGGAAGGAAATAGACCAATATATAACATAGTTGCTTTGCAACTGACCAAAATGGTCCAGAATAGAGATTATGATGATGCACTCAAAAGAAGAAGCCACTTGAGCTGAAATTTGGCATGGCAGTGTTACCTGGCCATATGAAGATGCTGTATAAATTTCATACCAAATGGATAAACCAAAATGGTACTTGCTTCACAAACATCTCCTCCGGATAGAAACTTGCAACAATTCTAGAGGAATATTGGCTTGATGAATTGATTCCAAAATTGGTGGGGATAGGTTAAATGGATAGAAGAAGGTCCTGGAAAATTTCCAGCCATATTGGAGCAAGGTAAAATATACTTGCTTCACAAGCTGAAAATTTTGATAGAAGCAAACATTTGATCCTGGGCTCACATAGATCAAGGGATGGAGCTGAACCTTGGAGGAGTGGTATAATATGAGCACATGAATGAGTGTGCAAAATTTCAACTCATTTGGGTTATCCTAGCTAGCACTTCCTTCACAATGCATTCCCTCAGACATGAACTTTGAAAAATTGCTCAGGAATATTCACAAGGAAAAATGAGTCGAACTTTGGCATGAGGCAACTATTTGGACATGAAACGGTTTCCAAAAAGTTTGGGGTCAATTGGGCAAAGGTAAATGGCAATTGCTTCACAAACTTCCATTCAGGATAGAATAGGGAAGGAATTAATTGAGCATGATGGGAAACATGGACAATGAAATATTTTTCCATATTTGAGGAAGATATGACCCAAAAAATTTATGAGAATTATTTGGGAATTTTATGAGTGATGGAAATATAGGTTGCTTCACAACCTAGGACAAATAGGGTTATTCCTTTAACAGAAAAAGGAATATTCCCAAGGAAAAGATTATAGGCGTTGGTCCAAGATGGAAATGGCAAGGTCTAGGGATGGATAAGAGGATGACAAGCCACTCTGGAAAGAAATAAGAGGTCATATTCTCCAATTTCTGGACCACATAGCCACGGAAAAAGAAAACTCAAGTAAAAATCTCAGAAAATCAAATGAAAAAGAAAAGGGCCAAAAATCAGGGTGTGACAAACCTTCCCCCCTTAAAGAAATCTCGTCCTCGAGATTTGGTTTCTTAGGGAACAAGTATGAATATACTGACTTAAGGAAACCGTTTCCAACTCGGGTATCCTTTTTCCTCTATGGCTTGTTCCCACTGAATTTTATATGACTTGACTGTCTGTCTCTGGGGTGGTTTCCTTCATGTATCCATATTTTGACAGATCTTGCCTTACTTGTTCATGCTTATACGGGTAGCAATTCTTTTCATATATGCTGACTTAGCTGATTGTGATAGATTATCATGACTGCAACATATGTTTGTCCCACAAATCCGAAGGTGATTTCCGGTGGGTGTGTCATCCAACACTAACAAACTTTATTGACGTTGTGTACATCTTTCCCTGGTGGACACCCAATCTTTTTACTCCTTTCAATGGGTTTCTCAACTAACTGTGGGTCCTCCAGATTCAAATAGTGAGGTTGTTCATAACCATTCTTCTGACTGATGTTGATTTCTCGCGGAGTTTCTGAATCATCTTGACTGGCTCACTGTTTTGAGTATCAGATCCATACCAAATATTTTACTGTCTCATGTCGTGGCCAGCATAAAGGGGTATGGCCTTATATGATAGTATCTACAGATATGACTGACTGTGGATCTTGCAGAAGACTTTTGCTCATGACAGGCTACGCTTTTGTGATTCTCATAGTTGAGGGCACATGCTTCAAGACAAAATTGAGTAGACCCCTTAGGTGTATGTTGATGGTGATCGGTTCACTGACTCAGACTGTCCGGGGTATCTGCACCATGTGGTTCATGCAATAATTATCAGTCTTGCTCCTTCATTACTGTTTTCTTGATCCGGATCCTTTGTTGACCGAACGGGGTCATATCGCTTCTACGTGTGACCATAGGTTCTGTCGGGTGCAATATTGACAGGTATACTCTTATCCTCATCTTCTGATATGGTAATATTGATTAAATGGCAAGTTCATCACCTCTCAAGTTCTGACCGTAGGGTAATGATCATCCGAACCCTTGCAAGAAATCGTGTCGGTGTACTAGAGTAGGGGTACCCTAGTATCCCGAACTCGCACGGCAGTTGCAAAGACCAGCAGCGGGCTGGCCTGGTGACCATCAAGATCTTCCGCGGCTCCTTTGGAGCCATTCAAGAACAAAATAATCAAGGCCCCGACAAGAGGAGCTTGCCGGGAAGACCACTCAAGGCACGAAGGAAACAAGGCCCCGGCAAGAGGAGCTTGCCGGGAAGGCTTGGTGAGCGCCGAGCTCCCAAGCGCGACAAGGGTTCTGCCGCGGCAAGGCGCTTGCCGGGGCAGGCGACCTCTCTTCATCTCCGCTCCAGCTCATCCGCCAACGTGTCGCCGCGGGGCTTCCCCAGGAACGCGTGTCGATGGGCTGTGCAGCCAGCGGGGAGCAGCGATAAGCGGCGCTGACGAGCTACCATCGTGGCAAATGGAGGTGCGCTTGACGGTCCTCGTTAATCGCTCGAGCAACCGAGACGGGCATTAATGACTTTTGTCCCTTGCCGTCGAGTTAGGTATAGATCATCAGACACTGCATGTTGGTATACCAACCACTGCTTTTACATTTGTACCTCATGCATGTTGCCACTGTGGTGACCCCTTGTGCCTATAAAAGGAGGCCCAAGTGCAACGAGAAAGGGTTCGCCCGCTTAGTTCATTCGACTCATACGAGACCGCTCACTCAAAGCTAGGTTTTGTAGCTCCCATTGCTCCCTAGCAAGAACACAATATAATCCATAAAGCAGCAGAGGAGTATTATCTCTCCGGAGAGCTCCGGCTGGGTAAATCTGCTCGTGTGCATCGCTCGATCCGCTCTTTGTGCATCCTCCGCCCCCTCCGAACCACAAGGGACCAGGTCCCATAGGTGTTCGCGGGACACCACCAGCTTCCCGACATCTTTGGCGCGCTGTAGGGGGCGTCGAGGTTGTGTGAACTGATCCAGCGCTCGCACGAGTAACAATCTTCATCATCATCTCAGCATGCCACCGAAGAAGAAGACTTCGGCGGCAGCAGGGCCGTCTGCGTCCAACCCACCACCACCAGAGCAGGCGAGTGGTAGGGAGGACACTGGCGGAGGAAACGGCGCCGACGAGGGAGTCCACGACGCCGCCAGTCCAAGGACAAGGCGGCGCAAGCTTCGCGTCTGAATCCGCACCGCGCCCTTCTCAAGAGGCGCTGAAAGACAGCGCCATGGTGCTCGCAGCACCATACGTCCGATAGATCAAGGCCAAGCCGGAGGATCCGGGCCCTCGAGACCCGCATGCACGCCAAAGATGCCGGTACCAGTGGAGTACGGTCGTCAAGGGGACGCTGCTCCTCCTAACTTGGTTAGGAGTCCGAGCACGTCTAGTTCTTCGCTACGTACGCCATTTCCACCCACCACACCAGCAGAAGCCTTGGCAAGAGCTCAGCTACTTCTAGACTACCCTCCAACGGCCGACAAGATCGACGAATGGAGGGCCACCATCCAGAGCCTCATCGGCTTTGCCAACGGCGACGTCCCGCGGCAACCAACCGCCTCGCAGCCGCGGCAAGGCGACAAGGCACGAGCCGATGGCGACGAGACTTGCGGGGGTGTAGCCACCGTCCACTCCCCTTCCCGAAGGCCAAGATCGCCGACTCGCCGGATCCACCTCGACAGCGACTCCACAGCGTCGTCGAATCCGCGAGCTCGTCGCGACCAGCGCCAAGTTCTCCGAGAACGGCAAGAAGAAGACGCTCGAACCTGCATCGAGCGCTGAAGAGAAGCGCGGCGTCAATCTGACCAACGCGCAGGGCCCGCTGTTGACATGCATGCGCCAGGGGAACCAGGTGACTTGCCGTACGTGGTAGGTTGCCCTGCGTTCACCCGTGAGCTGCGGCAAGTCCAGTGGCCCGATAAGAAAAACTTCAAACCAGATGTGCCAGAAAAGTATGATGGCAGGACGCACCCATCGGAGTTCTCAAAGATCTACACCATCACGGTGCAGGCTGCGGGGACGAGACGATAAGATCCTCGCCAACTACTTCCTCTCGTGCTCAAGCCAAACGCCGTGTCTTGGCTCATGCACTTGCCGGACAGCTCTATTTCCTCTTGGCGGATTTGTGCCACCAGTTTGTCGGCGCCTTCACAAAGGCCACAAACCTCATGGACAAGAGAGTGACCTTCACCTACTCGCCTGTAAGGAAGGAGAGTCCTGCAAGAAGTTTATCCAGAGATTCAGTCGTGGTACTACAACATCCTGACGCCCACCCCGCCAAGGGTGATCAGCGCGTTTCACCAAAACGCGGAACCGTGAGGATGAGGGAGGAGATGGCGATGTGTAAAGTAAAGGACGCCGTGAGCTCTACGCCTCGGCCGACAAGTGTGCACGCTACTGAGGAGGGGAGAAGACTCCTGTGAGAGAATGTGGGAGCAGAATCGACAAGGAGGAGACCGCCTGCAAGGAAGAGCCGGCGCAAGGAACAATGTAAGAAAGAAGAACAAGGAAGTACTAGTTGTCGAGCAGTCCGCAATGGAGGTGGCGCTGCAAGGCTAAGGCAAGTGGCTCCGCAAGGAGGTTGCCACGACACAGACCACTGTCAGTGGGCGGCCGCCGATAAGCCTGACAGCTCCAACAAGCAGTACTGTAAGATCCACCGCACCAAAGGCCACGATCTCCAGAGCTGCAAGAAAGTCGAGCAGCTTGTTGAGCTACAGAGGGCTGAATACGAGTGGCAAGACAAGGAGAAGGCCCAGGAAGGTGCTGGTGCGGCAAGTAAGAAGAGACCCGGTCGGGGAGGACGCCATGCAAGGCTAAGAAGCGGCAAGGAGACAGACCTCCCGCGGCCGCGACAAGGAAGAAGACGGAGATGAAGATGACGAAGACATGGAAGACGATGAAGCCGACGAGCAAGAGTTTCGAAGGCAACGGAGGTCCTTTATGCCGACGGTGGTGCTTCTCTGCATACCTCGTGACCGCCAACTCAAGCAATGGATGCGGAGGTTAATGCAGCAGAACCATCCATAGAGTCGCGCAAACCTTTGAAGTGGTCCAGACGCCCATCATCTTTGACATTGAGGATCACCCGATTGCATCATCGCGGTCGGGTGCTTGCCGATGTTGGTATCACCAACTATCCGCAACCTCAAGGTCACAAAGATGTTGGTTGACGGCGGGCCGGCCTGAACCTGATCTCCTCTCGCAGACTTCGTAAACTTCAAATCACCGCAACGAAGCTCAAGAGACCGCACATTCCAAGGAATCAACCCAGGAAGGAGCAAGCCGAAAGGGAAGACCACATTGCCGGTAACATTTGGCAGTGAGCTAAACTTCAGAACTGAGAAGGTCACATTCGACGTTGCCGATTTCCCATTGCCCTACAATGGCATACTTGGCCGTCCAGCACTTGCCAAGTTCATGGCGGCCTCTCATTACGCCTACAATTTACTCAAGATGCCTGGCCCGATAAGCGTCATTTCTGCCCATGGCGACAAGAAGGATGCGCTTATCTACGCCGACAAAATTTACCGGGATGCAGCAGCCGCGACAGATAGCAAACCACTTGCCGTTGAAGCTCCCGGGGGGAAGAAGAAGATCACCAAGTCCGCAAGAGTTCGATGCCCACTCCGCAAGCGCACCTCTTCGGAGTGCTGCGCCACCGCCGAGGACGCACCATCGAGCTCCACCGCAAGTGCAAGAAGATGATGGCAGCTCCGCCAAGACCAAGAAGGTGCCCGCCAAAGAGGACGGCACTGGTGGTACCTTCACCATCGTGCCACGCTTGACCCTAAATAGGAAGGCGAGCTCGTTGCTTTCTGGGGCGAATGTCGGCGTGTTTGCATGGCAACCATCCGACATCCCCGTGTTCCTGTGAAAGTAATTGAGCACCACCTAGCTGTCTGTCCTCACGCGCGCCCGCCAAGCAAAAAGTTAGGAAACAGCAAAGGAGCGCCAAGAATTCATAGCGTAAGAAATCAAGAAGTTGGAAGCAGCAGGCCTTGTCGAGGAGTGCTCCATCCCACGTGGTTGGCCAATCCGTGGTTGTACGCAAGGCCAATGGGAAATGGAGACTTTGTATTGAGTTCACAGATGTTAATAAAGCTTGTCCCAAAGACCCATTTCCTTGCCACGATTGACCAGATTGTTGACTCCACGGCCGGATGTGATTTGCTTTCATTTCTTGATGCATACTCGTGGTATCATCAAATTTTCATGGCACAGAGGATGAAGAGAAACCGCATTCATTACACCATGTGGCACATACCGTTTCATACGGATGCCTTCGGTTTGAAGAATGCTGGTTCAGCCTTTGCAAGAGTAGTCCATGATGCTTTTGAGCCACAAATACATAGAAATGTAGAAGCCTACATGGATGACATAGTGGTCAAGAGCAAGGACAAAGCAACTCTGGTTCAGGATTTGATGAGACATTTGCAAATCTGCGCAAAATCAACCTCAAGCTCAACCCCGAGAAGTGCGTGTTTGGAGTCCCTTCCGCAAGCTTCTCGGTTCTTTGTGTCTCAGCGGGAATTGAAGCCAATCCCGACAAGATCAAGGCCATTGAGCAGATTGAAGCACCAAAGCGCCAAGGATGTCAAGGCTTGCCGGTTGCGTGGCTGCTCTTAGCAGGTTTATCTCTAAGTCAGTGGCGGCGCCCGCCATTTTTCAAAATTTTGAAAAGGCAGGTCCAATGAAATGGACTCCCGAGGCGGAGGCTGCGCTGCAAGACTTGAAGAGGTACTGTCCTCCGCCCAATACTTGTCGCGCTTAGGCCACAAGAGAAGTTGTTGTTGTACATAGCAGCAACCAATCAAGTGGTTAGTGCTGCGTTAGTAGCGGAGAGGGAGGCAGATGATGAGCCGGCAACCGAGATGACGCATCCAGCGACAAACAGGGGCTTCGCCACAAGCTCGGTCCCGATAAGGACGGATCTGCGCAGGATTGCGACAAGATACAAAGAAGGATGGTGCAGCGCCTCTGCCTACTTTGTCGGCCCTTTACAAGGGCTAGGTCAAGGTATTCCGGTGCAGAAGTTGCTTTTCGGCCTCCTCATGGCCTCGAGAAAGCTGCGACATTACTTCCAAGCACATGAGATAACAGTTGTCACTCGCTTCAATGAAGAGGATATTGCAAAATCCGTAGCAACAGCAGAATTGTCGAGTGGGCACCGAACTGTCAAGCTTTGGCCTCAAGTTTGAAAGCACTTCAACTATCCAGAGCAGAGCATTGGCAGAGTTTATAGCAGAATGGACGCCAACACAAGATGAAGAAATACCAGAGACGAGCATTCCCGCCAAAGAAGCAAGTAAAGAGTGGCTAATGTACTTTGATGGTGCCTTCTCGCTGCAAGGCGCCGGTGCCGGCGTGCTGCTTATCGCACCCACCGGAGAGCACCTCAAGTACATAGTCCAAATGCATTTTCCCAAGGAGCAAGCGAAAAACAATACTGCAGAGTATGAAGGTTTGCTTGCCGGTCTTAGAATTGTAGTGGACCTTGGGATCAAGAAGCTTATCGTCAGGGGTGACTCGCAGCTTGTCGTCCGCCAAGTGAACAAAGATTACCAGAGTCCGTTGATGGAAGCATACGTTGATGAAGTGAGAAAGCTAGAAGAGCACTTTGAAGGCCTGCAAATGGAACACGTTCCAAGAGCTCAGAATGATATAGCTGATGGCCTCTCAAAATGTGCCGCACTTAAGTTACCTGTGGAACCAGGAATTTTTGTGCTCAAGCTGACCCAGCCAACCGTAACACCATCAACAGATGCAGAGCAAGAAGAGAAAATTGGTTTCCGCGACTACTTTCCGCAGAGCTCCCCGAGCCGCCGCCAAGAAGGTCCCTAAAATCAATGCAATATCACCGAGGAGCAGTCTCTCCGACAAACCCTGTGGTTTGCTTCTGAAGCAGACGCCCCGACAAGCTTTGCTCCGCAAGCTTGCCGGGATCATCAAGTCCGCGAACCGCAGGTTCTTGCCGTGGAAGCTAATGTTCCCGCAGTGGTGGATGTGCCTTTAGTCCTTGTTGTCGAGCCGCAAGCTCCAACATGGGCGCAAAGAAATCGCCCATTTCCTTCGCATGTGAGAACTTCCCAAGAACAAGAAGAAGCGGAAAGAGTAGTCCGACAACAAGTATGTATCAGTTTGTTGACAACATCCTATACGTAAGAAGACTCAACGGAGTGAAATTGAAGTGTATTTGCCGAAGACGGATGAAGCTGTTGGCGAGAGATACATGGAGGCATATGTGGTCACCACATTGGCGAAGAGCACTTGCCGCAAAGCTTTCCGGCAAGGTTTCTTCCGCCGAGGCCTCCAGATGCAACCGCACAAGTAACCAAGTGTGAAGCGTGCGGCCCATTCAAAACAGATACACCAGCCAGCTCAAGCTCTCCAGACGATCCCTTTATCCTCGCCCTTTTCGGTCTGGGGCTTGACGCCCTCGGTCCCTTCCCCGAAGTTGTTGGGGGCTTTGAGTACTTGTACGTCGAATCGACAAGTTCACAAAGTGGCCGGAAGTGGAAGCAGTGAGGAAGGTGACAACACGCCAAGCAGTCAAGTTCTTCAGTCAATTGTTTGCCGCTTTGGATACCTAATCGGATCATCACCGATAATGGTACACAATTCACGAAGTCGCACCTTCATGCAATACGCCCAAGATCTTGGCGCCAAAGTCTGCTTTGCATCCGTTGCTCACCCGAGAAGCAACGGTCAAGCGAGAGGGCAAATGCTGAAGTGCTGCGAGGACTCAAGACCGTAACTTTTGACAAAGCACAAGTGCGGAAAACTGGATTGAGGAGCTGCCGGTGGTTCTTTGGTCGATCAGACGACACCAAATCGAGCCATCGCCGACACCTTTTGCTCGGTCTATGGAGCGAAGCAGTTCTCCCCACGTAACTCAGATACGGGTCACCTCGAGTACTCGCTTATGATGAGCTTGAGCAAGAGCAGCTGCGATAAGATGACGCGCTGCTCCTCGAGGAAGATCGCCTCAGTGCTGTCAGACGAGCTGCTCACTACAAGAAGCTTTGCGCCGCTACCATAGCCGCAGTTAATGCCGAAGCTTCGAGGAAGGCGACTTTTCTTCTTCGCGCTCAATCCGCCAAGAATTCCAACAAGTTGATGCTAAAGTGGAAGGCCCTTATCGGGTAAAACGAGTCACTAGGCCCGCGCTGTCCGCTTTGAGACCAAGATGGCCTTCCGTGAGCAACTCTCGAATATAGAGCATCTTCGTAAGTTTTACCCATAGGGCGCGGTTGTCGGACCCTTTCCGAACCACCCTTTTGTACAAGTCTTGCCGCTGTTGCATGTAATCCTTGTACAAAGCCGCGCGCAGACCCTGCATCAAGAAGTTTATGTGTTGCGCACAGCTTGTCAATACATGCTTTCATAATCTTATATGCGTGTGATATCTAACATTTTGTGCAGCATCCACACCCGCAACAAGAGAAAGATAAGCTTGGTGGCCTAGTCCACACGGTCGCCAACGAGCCTCTTGACTCCGCTCACCCTGTCCACAATGGGTGCGACAAGGGCCTTGAGCACTTCAACGCCGCAGATGGAGGCAGGGACTTGAGAACTTTGGTGAAGTCGACGCCTGGGTTGCGGAAGGCCACTTTCATTAGCACCTTCGAGAGCCCCGCACAAACTTGGCGCGACTTCTCTACCAGGGCTTGCTTTGGGATCTCCTCCGAGTCACTGGAGACCCGCCAAGACGCCTTGAAGAATAGGCTGAGCTTGACGCTGGGTTGGAGGTTCTCGCTTGTGGAGTACCCAAGATCCACCATCCCCAGCTCCATCAGCTCATTATGGATGCCGGCGGCGTGTCCACAAGACCTTCCGTCCAAGTGCATTATGCTATCTCGAGATCATTCGGGCAGTGCGGCATTCGCCAACAGCTCCTCATTGGCTTTAATCTTCTCCAGCAGGCCTGCTTCCGCTTCTTGGCGCCTGCTCAGCGCTCTCGCTGTGGTGGTCGGCTTAGCTCCAGATCCGCCTTGGCATCCTTGGCGGCATCGAGCTCTTTGATCTTTTCAGCGAAACGACCTTGCAACTCGCCGAGGGTGTAGGCGCCCTTCTCGGCCAAGGCTTCAACCCGGCGACCTCCTCGGTGCTTCTTCGGAGGGTGGACTCCAGCTGAGCCACCTCGCCTCCACCCTTCTTGGCGGCCTCGGCAGCCGCAGCAGCATCCTTTGCCTCCCGGCGTGCCCGCCAATCGATTGCTCGAGAACGGGCGAGATCTTCCTCATAGCTGTCGAGGTTGATCTTCCGCTGCGCCAGCCACCTTCTTGGCGCTGGAGAGCTTCTCGCCGCAAGCCTCGCTACTCCTCGACCTCGGCCTTCTCCAAGATGAAGGTCGCGGCGCCCTCAGCAGCTGCTCCCGCCTCGCTATATCCCGGAGAGTTTTTTGTTGGCGCGCGAGCTCTTCCACGCTTTCTCCAAGTCAGCTCCCGCCGCGACAAGCGCCTCCCAGACTCCAGCTTGGCTTGTCGGGCGCGTAGAGCGACAACAACCTCCTTAGCAGCTGCTCCTCCTCAGCTCACCGCTGCTGCTTTGCTCGAGCATCGACCAGCGACAGCCCGGACGGAGGCAAGCAGTTCCGTCGAAGGTCTCCTCTTCGCCGGTGCCTCGAGCTTGATGCCCATGGGAGCTTGATAAAGACACCCTCGCCGGCCTTCGATAGGCGCTGGGCTGGGGCTCTTCGAGTCTGTGCGGCATCGGTGGCGGGAGGATCGGCGGTCGGTGCAGCGCCTGGCGCCTCTGCGGCCTCGTGGCCGCCGGGCGATCACCGATCCTCCTCACCTTCTGCGCCCAAGAGCCTTGGCGGCCTCCTCGCTGGGACCCATCGGCGCCGCCTCCTCCTCCATGTTGGCGGCGTCGACATTGTCGCCACGAGCGCCCTCCTCGCCGGGCAGCCTCGGGCTCCATCGGATCTCCGGCGGATGGATCTGATGGTCGAAAAAGAAAGAACAAGTCAAGCAAATGTTCAAAAGAAGAACAGTAAGAAAAGAACCCAAGGGAAATTCTCAAACAAGAAGATTACTCGCAGAAGGTCTGCTGCCGCGGTCTCCACCACTGTGAGGGTTGTCGGCGCTGCCCTTGCCGGAGAAGATCCCTCGTCGAGAGACCTCCCTTGCCGAGAGCGCCCCTTGGCGGAGATTTCTCCCTTGGTGGCGAAGTTGAAGCAAGCGGAATTTGGGGGTGACCTCCGAGGCCTCCCGATGAGGCTGAACCTCGAGCGGCCTCCGGACCTCCCCGATGAGACTGCTCTGCTCCTACATAATTCAACAAACCAGATATCGGTGGACGGAGGAGCACCCAAGCACACCTAACCATGAGAAATAAACCAAACACTTACGCTGGGGGCTGTCTGGGGGCTGCTCTGAAGGGTTGCCGATCCGCAAGGAGTCTCAGACGTGCCTCTGTCAGCCATTGTGGGAGTCATCTGAGACGACAACCACCGGGTCTTGGCCCTCTTCGACGCCTCCGAGCTAGCGGCCCCAAGAAGGAGAAGGTTCAGAGTGAAGCCACCGATATAAAATAAAGCAATAAATTGGAGGATTACAAGTAGCAGCGACAAGATCTTACTCTTCCTCTTCTTCCTCGAGCTGAGGGCGAGAGATCAAATTCCTCCCGCGCGATTTAATTGGAGGAGAAGATTCCTCGACGCTTGGCGGGTGCAGGGGCCGCGACCTGTAAGACCCCGCCCCGCCGCCATGGCGGCATGAGGCGCCCCTGCTGGCAGTGCTTGCCGCGGTGGAGCGCGTCCAGCGGCGAGACGGCTGTTGGCCTGCGTGCCGCCCGCCACCTCTCCAGCTTTTGGAGGCGTCTCTTGGCGGGGCGCGGGCTCCTCCCGCGGCAAGCTGCTTGATCGGCGGAGGGGAGGCGCCCGCAGGCTCGCTAGGCTCATTGTCGGGCTCGGCCTGCTCCTCCTCATCAGCAAACTCTTCTCGGTCGGCAAGGCTTGCCGCTCGGCTGTCTCTCGCCTCGACGGCAGTGAACCTAAACACGCCGGGCGGCAGCAGCCTCTGCCGCCTCCTCCAACCTTGTGGCGATACGCGCCATCTCCTACTCGGTGGTGTCGCGGGTGAGCCGCTTCTGCTCGTCGGCACGGATCGGCACTTCTTCTAAGTTGTCGAAGAACTACTGCACGACCTCGTCGGCGGACTCCTGCCAAGTTGGAACGATTCCATGGGAATCGCACAACGGAATCATCGCGCGGATGCGGTCAAGCGACGAGTTGTTGCACAAGGGCACGACTCCCCTCGGCAACATGAACCACTCGGGGTGATCTGCATCAGGCTTGAACAGCTCCCGCAGCATGCCATCCAGCTCCAAGACGGTAAAGTTCCAATTCAGCCCCGGACGCAGCCTCATGATGTCCGCCGCGTTCTGGAACTCCCAAGCAGGCCTCCCCCTCTCCTGCAAGGGCGCAATGCGGCGGCGAAGGAAGTCCGCGCCAACTGCTCCCACGGTCAGCCCGGCATGTCTTGAGACGCAAGATCCTAGTCACGGCAATCTTCAACTTGGCGTCCTCCGGCGCCAAGTTGCTCCAATCATTGCCGCCACAGACTATGGGGGTTTTGTAGAGGGCAGTAAAAGGCTGTGGCTCCTCCTCTAAGATCCAACACCGCCAGCTCTCCACTCTCCCACTTGCTGCGCAACTCTCCGCCAAGATACGCTTCCTTCTTGCCGATCCTAGAGGTCCATGCAATTCCTCCGCAAGCGGCTCTCTCTCTACGCTGGGTGTGAAGTAATGGCGAAGAGTGCGACATTTGGGTGAACCCGACAAATTTCGCAGAGGTGTGCGAAACGGCCATGGTGAGGACGGCGTTGGGGGTGAAGTCAAGGAGGCGGAGGCCATATGTGTTCATGACATCACGTAAGAATTAGAAAAGGCGGGCAGAGCCCGCAGCGGAAGAAAAGCCAAAAGGGTACCGATGGAAACCTTATCGGACGTGGCGGCGGAGATCACCTCGTCTTGGCGGTGCGCCTCGCCGTCGCCCGACCGTAAAAGATAGTACAGCTCCCGCAGCTCCTTCCCCGCCAAGCAGGGATCGAAGAGGGCTGCTCCTTCCGCAGGCCACAGCCGCTGCGCCGGCCGATTTCACGCTTTTTCCTTGTCGGCCTTCGAGCCATGGGGAGAGGTGGTGGAGGAAGTCGACGGCGCAGTGGCACCGTGGCAATGGAGGGGCGGAGCGCCGCTCTCTTTGGGCTCGAGAAGAAAGGGGAAGCGGTGGTTTCGATGTGACAAGAATGGCAGTGGGCGCTCGCTTCCTTCTTCTCGCTTATAAAGAGGGAGAAGGGCGATGCTCCGATTTTTCCATTAAAGAAAGCTCCCACGATCTCCCCCACGACGCAACGTCCGGTGCGTGACGCTCATGGGAGGCGGTGGGTCCAGGCGGTATTGGCGTATCTGCACACGGCGTGCCCAGACTGCTTTGGGCCTGGCCCAACAGAGCTTGGCGCCAGCGTGGCCCAGACCGGGGCTCTGTCGGTGTACTAGAGTAGGGTACCCTAGTATCCCGAACTCGCGTGCCGGGCAGCTGCAGCACCAGCGGCGTGGCTGGCCCGTGACCATCAAGATCTTCCGCGGCTCCTTTGGAGCCATTCAAGAACAAAATAATCAAGGCCCCCGCAAGAGGAGCTTGCCGGAAGACCACTCAAGGCACGGCGAAAACAAGGCCCCGCAAGAGGAGCTTGCCGGAAGGCTTGGTGAGCGCCGAGCTCCCAAGCGCGACAAGGGTTCTGCTGCTGCAAGGCGCTTTTGCCGGGCAGCGACTCTCTTCATCTCCGCTTCTAGCTCATCCGCCAACGTGTCGCCGCTGGGCTTCTCGTGAACGCGGTCGATGGGCTGTGCAGCCAGCGGGAGCAGCGATAAGCGGCACCGACGAGCTACCATCGTGGCAAACGGAGGCGCCGCTTTGACGGTCCCTCAGCATAATCGCTTCAGCGATCGAGACGGCATTAATGACTCTTGTCCCTTGCCGTCGAAAGTTAGGTATAGATCATCAGACACCGCATGTTGGTATACCAACCACTGTTTTTACATTTGTACCCTCATGCATGTTGCCACCAGGGTGACCCCTTGTGCCTATAAAAGGAGGCCCAAGTGCAACGAGAAAGGGTTCGCCCGCTTAGTTCATCTGACTCATACGAGACCACGCTCACTGTGCTAGGTTTTGTAGCTCCCATTGCTCCCTAGCAAGAACACAATATAATCCATAAAGCAGCAAGAGGAGTATTATCTCTTCGAGAGCTCCGGTTGGGTAAATCTGCTCGTGCATCGCTCGATCCGCTCTTTGTGCATCCTCCGCTCCCCCTCCGAACCACAAGGGACCAGGTCCCATAGGTGTTCGCGGGACACGACCAGCTTCCCCGAAAAATCGGCAAATAAATCAGTAGCCACTAGAACGGTCGTTACAACTCAGATCTGGGACATTACTGAAATAACTCAACCATGGCTCAAGACGGCCGAAAAGTAGCTCAGAGCATGAGACCATGTTGATAATAAGAATGTGGCAGCTCCCTAAGGTAGCCGAAAAAACAACTTAGAGGAAAGGGCCACTGTCACAGAAAAGAAACTCAACAGCTATACGAGATGGCCGGAAAGCAGCTCAGAACTCGTGACAGGTGTTGAATAGAGAGAAATAAAGTCGACATCCTCCCCGGATAGCTAAAAATAGCTCAGATCATAGGCATGGTGTCATCACTGGAGAAGAGAAGACAAGGGATCATCAAGATCATATTCCAGGTTCACAGGTACTTGTACTGAGTTCACTGTTGTCGTCAATCTTCATAACCCTTTGTCAGGCTGCGGTGTATGACTGGCTTTCTTATATTAACAATCCTCATATGGCTGTCAGATCTGATTTCCGAGGCAGACTTGTGTTCTGACTGATTCTTGCTTCTGACCAAACTGTTGCGGGTCTGTTGCTTGGGATATACTGCCAAATGTTGCCGATTCACAGTGCAATATCTTGTCTCAATGATGTACTGAGGATTACTGGATGGCTTATGCTGGAAACCATCAAGAGTATCTTGCTGGGGATGACTGGGTATCGTGCTTCAGAAGCTTCCCCCCTTAAAGACTTGCACGGGAAGACTCAGTACCGTATACCGGAAGCTTTTGTGGTTGCTTACTGAAGAAGACAGAGTATCTTGCACCGGAAGTCATCCATATATCATGCTGAGGAAGATAGATGAATCTTGCACTGGAAGCTTCTCTGGTAGCTTGCAAGGAAAAGTTGGGTTGCTTACAGCTGAAGCTTCTCATCGTGATATGATTACCGCATATACATACCATCTTAATATTTCTGCTGTTGATTACTTGTGTGAAACGGGGTTTGCTGGACTATCCTCCTTTCTGAGTATTGAATACACGATACATTCCCACTTGCTTCTAGGTATATCATGTTTCATTATCATCCTCAAAGAAGAATCAAACCTTGCATCTAAACCATACCTTTGACTGATAATATACTGTCGATAGTGCACACCATATATCTTGTTGCTGATTTGATCATCACTGCTAATGACGAAGGAGACTTGATTATCCGTACTGTTGTGAAGAGTGCACACTATTGCAAACTTGGTTATCAGCCTTATGATCAGATATTCCCCATTTCACGGCAGTCGGCTAAGAATTCCATTCTGTTTAGCTGAGTTTCCAAGTATATGCATTCCTTGCTGATTCTTCGGACCCAGTGTCGTTTGACGAGCAACTTTAATAAGGGGAAATATGTAACACCGAAGACCCAAAGAAAGAAGTAAAAGAAATGATGAAAACAAAAGCACACAAAGCATACAAATAATAATATTAATAATCAAGCAACATCACATATTACTGCTACTCACAACAATAATATGCATGCATACCTAAGCACACAAATCTCGCAGAAACTCCAGTATTGCGGTCTAATGTGTTGTGGCGGTGTGCACGAAAATAAATCCAGGTGTGGAAGGAGTTGTTGTAGCCAAGGCTACACCAAGCGCTGGCTGAACACCGGTTGCATCTGGACGGATACACAGGTGAGGATGGACTTGGTGATCATGTACGGATGTCACGACCACACCATCATGAGTACCGTACACGTCCAAAGAATGTGATGACATGGTAGGATAGAGGTGGAAAGCTGGGCTTGCTGGCATTGCCCTTTTCTGATGACAAAGATCAGTAAGGGTTGCCAAATGGACGGGATGGAAAGCATGATTCAGGATAGAGGCAAGTCTATCACTCAAACGATATGGGTGGATAATGGAAATATATCGACGCGATATCCGAGCATAACTCCTGCAAATGGTGTCTGGAACACTCGGTACCAGGGCATCACTCTACTGGGACAGAGATGACACCGAACACCGAAGAGCGGGTATGCAAAGAGGAAGGGTGCAGGGAGTGGATCGAAACCGATATTGTCGGGGATATACCCCGCGGTATGACCCGGCCGGAGTCATAACCCAGCTGGGACTTGGTAAACCGGCGGATGGTAAACCGGTAGGTGTTAAGACAATGTTAAACCGGCAGACAATATTAATCCGGTAGACAATGTTAAACCGGCAGACAATGTTAAACCGGCAGACAATGTTAAACCGGCAGACGTTAAGAAGCCCCGGAAAGGAAGTCAAAATAGTTTAAGTCTTAGTCCGAGATGGACTCTACATGTAACCCGCCCCTTCAACTTATATAAGGAGGGGCAGGGCTCCCCAAAGAGGGACAAGCAAGCAACAATATCTAGGGCTAGACACAACCAGAGGAAAGCCGGTTTACGGCGACTCCCTCGTGATGATAATGAGATCTAGCCTCAAACAGCATGTAGGGTTGTTACCGGATGATGTTTCCCGGGGCCCGAAGCTGTCTAAATCCTCGTCTTGTGTTGCGTCTCTCGATTCCGCTCAACCCCTCTCAAGGTACCACATAGATGCGTTGGCCTCACGACTAAGTCCTCACGCTAAGGACATCTGACGTGTTAATTCCACGACAGTTGGCAGCTTGGCGCCCACCGTGGGTCTCGCGCACGATGATGTTGAGTTTTTGAAGGGATCTCTTAAGGGATCGAGAAGTTTGTAATTTTTCGGATGAGCCAGTTTGGAAGGATCTACATCAGCTTGAAGATCATCGATTCAGATTTACAATCTATGAGAGTTAATGTTTGAGAAAAATTAGGGTTACGCGGCGGATTACAAGTCGAGCCATGGTTATGACCCGGATTCGCAATGACAAACTTAAATTCTGCAGCGATGATAGTAGGCAGTACCCAAAAGTGTTCCGTGGCTGTTATTTTTTATGAAGGTTGACCCATCAGAAAATTAGTAGGTTGACCCGTCAGAAAATTAGTTCTGCTACTAGCATCCGGTGGATCCGAGTTGCATCCGCACGAGCCCCAATGGCAAAGCAATCGGTACTGCTACTAGTGTTATTAAATTGAGATTCTACCGCCACTGCTAGGCGAGACTAGCAAAAACAACGAAGGAATAAGTAGCAGGCTGATGGAGACCACAACCCAGAAACAAATATGATACAAACTGGACTCCTCTGCTGTCCGCACCTCGAGTCCTCGACGCCCTGCTCCTCTGCCGCGGATCGCTGCTGAGACGTCGCAGTCATGACCCGGAAACGGATTCGACCCGATTCCGAGCTGCCTCCGCTTCTGCTCTGCTTCTAAACTGCTTGTGCATTAACCTAATACTGCCATCGCAGTCACTCCTTGAGGCAGCCGCCGCCGCTTCATCAAACCAGTCGCGCCTGAACCGGCCGCGCCGGCGCGCCGAGCCGCTACTACAGCTCGCCTCGGCCTCGCTCCGACTTGAACCGACCGTTTCTTTCCGTCAGTTTTTTGTGCTGGATTAATCCATCGGGTCACCATCACCACAGCCCCAAGCACGACGCAGGGTGCTGTACCCTTAGCGCAGCCTTGACCCATCGGTGCCTCATCAACCGGCTGCCACCGTACAACCGCTTCCACCTCGTCGGCGGCAAGATGGCTTGCCTCGCCGCCGCATCGAACCGCCAAGTCACTACCGCGGCCTCGCCCGTCCCCGGAGAGTCGCCTTGCCGGTCAACTTCAAGTCGCCGTGGTGGACCTCCATGCCGCTGCGAGCTGCCCACCGTCGGAGTAGCCTCGAGCAGTCCACCTCCAAGCCGTCGCCGACCACACTTCGCCCTACGCGACCCGTACTGTGATCTTGAGTCGCCGGCCTCTTCATCCTCCACCGTGCCGGGTCTCCATGCACCGGGAGTCCTCAAGCCATCGTTTCACGGCCGCCCCGCTACCCTGAGCCGCCCGGTCGCCGTTGTCGTCTCCAAGCGCCTCGCCTTGAGGCGCCCTACGGCCACTCCCGCCATGCCTTGAGCCGGCTGGGCAATCCGCCCCTGTTGACTCAAGCTGGCCCTTCGCTACAGTTACCACCGTCTTCAAACCGCCAAGGCCTCGTGCCACTTCTGTCGCACCAGGAGCCCCCTTCACCGGCGTGCTAACCAGCCGTGTTGCGCTGCCTCGTAGCCCAGAGTCGGTTTGCCGTGTCGCCAGGTAGCTGCGGTGAGTCGCGCCACTACCACGGCCTCGCCACGAGTGCCCGCTGTCTTCGCCTCGCCTTCACCGTGGCCGGTTCGATACCCCATGCTACCACGCACTTCCGCAGCCGCGACCCGCCGTGGCTGGCCCTGAGCTGCCCGCGCCTGTTCTGAGTCGCCGTCGCCGTGCCTCGCTCCGGTCTTGAACCGCCCGCATCAGTTGTGAGTCGCCATGGCCGCCCGTCACCGGGTTACCTCCGCCACCATAACTCTGTCTTCAATCCTTCGTTGCTATAAGTGGCCAACTGCCACGAGCCCTGCATCTCTGTCTGCCGCGCGTCAGTTGACTCGCCAGGCGCCTCGAGGCTCCACTTCTAGTCGCTGCTATGACGAACCGCTTCCGACTTAAACCGCCGTCAACTACTCCCGCTTTACGCGCCTGCGCTGAAACTGGCCACGGCTGCGCCTCGCCAACCGCGCCTCGACTACCGGGCTGCCTATGGTGGTCTCTGTCTTCACAAGTCGCCACCGTGCTCCGAGCCGCCGTCACTGGCTCGCCTCCACCGTCAGGCCGGTAGCGTGTCGCTTCGCCGTCGGGCGTCGAGCTGCCTCTGCACCGCCCTTAAACCGCCGCGCCTTTGTATAGCTCCGAGCTGCCGTCCGCTGTGGCCGGCCCTGAGCCGCCGCCTGCTTCACGCCTAGCATCCGCCTCTTCTACGGTGCTTGACCCGGCGCTGTTTGACCCGCTCAGCCTGCCCTCACCGTGAGCTGCCTCCGCTGGCGGTCTTCAAATCAGCCGCCGACCGCCACGGTTCTCGTTGCAAACCGCCGTCACTTCGGCGTTACCTCCAAGTCGCCATTCCAAGGACCGCTTCTACTGCAGCAGGGGCGAGCCGCAGTCGCCCGTTTCCCCGTTACATCTGAAACTCCGGCCAACTGGTGTCAGCCCCTGCCTCCGCTGCACGCACAGAACTCCGTTTGTCCCCGCCAATTGAGCGGCCGCCGTGTCGCAGTACTGTTGCTGCTGCTGCACTACGCGCTTTACGCATGGAGAAGTCTGAACATGAGAAAAGAAACAGGCGTGAGGACAGGTACATGGGCAGAGGGCGTGGCAAGGGCCGCCCTTTGGGCAGTAGGATGGAGACGAATCTTGGGAGCATGAAGAATGAGCGTATATTACAGCCCTCCAATATTTCAACTTCCGTGATGAGGGTTACTAATCTGCTAACACTCTGGAAAAAGATAAAGAGAAAGAGCTCGAGCTTGTTACGGATGGTGTAATCAGTTAAACATTGCAGATCTTTGTACAAAGGGTCATTATGGAAGAGATACTGAATTCAGATCAGATGAAGTAAAAATGGGACGACCATGCTACCAGCTACCGAAAATTGTTACGTACAGCAAGGGACCTACTACATCCATCCGAATCAGAAGAGATCAAGTACTACTGGCGGATCATCAGACCAATTTTCAAAAAGAAGAAGAAGAGGGAAACAGATCACGACCCGGAAAGCGCCGCGGGCGGTTTACTACAGGAAGCTCATGCTAAAAAGGAGAGGAGGGTCAAACCAGATATATGTTTGACTCCCATTAGTCCTGGCCATGGGAAGCCCGGCCCGGCCGGACCCGGCCCGGCCCAGCCCGACGCTACCCCGGGCGGGCTCGGCCTAGTTTTTGAGCCCGAAGGCGGGCGGGCAGGGCCCGGCCCGCTATTTTTGCAGTTCTCAAGGTCGGGCTGGCCGCCCGGCCTAACGGGCTTTAGGTGTTCGGGCCGGCTCGGGCCTGTAAACACAGTTCGATGGCGGGCGGCCTGGCCCGGCCTGGGTTTTTTGTGTCGGGCTTGGCTAGGCCCGGCCCGAAGCCCGGCCCGGCCCGAGGTTTGGCCAGGTATAACTCCCATACACATGCATGGAAGCAAAATCAGTTAGTACTACTACGACCCACGTGGAGATCAAATGAAAAAGAAGATCAGCAGCATCAACACAAATATGCTTTGGATAAATATATGGGTCAAAGGGAATTCAGTAACAGTACTGAAAAATTATCTATGGACAGATGATCCGTCATAGAAAAGAATCAGGTGATATCTGTCTTAGTTCTTTTATGCAAACATATTTGATTCATCCGGGCATGATTACTCGCCCTTGTATTATTTCTATATGTGCAGGTTAAATTACCCAATACACAGGTGAAATTATACTGCACCATGATGCCCGATGGACGTGCGCAAGACGCCGCCCTTGCGGCCCAGTCTATATCAGCTTGCTGGGATCACGCTTGATTGTTGCTCAATGGACGTGCGCAAGATGCCACCCCTCTCGCCCAAACTACTTTGACTCACCCGAGATTGATCTCAGCTTTGCTGAAGTAATCATTAAGCTCCATGGCGGATAAATTCTGGCTTAACATATCAGGTGAAATTTATCCAATATATTTTTTATATTACATATTGCTTTCTTTAAAAGAGCAATTACTCCGGCTTGCAAAATTATTTAATGCAGGACCCTAAACCGCCATATTGGTGCAAATTTAAAGGTCGTCAGAAAATTTCCGTCTTAAAAAGAAGGATTCCGGTTTAATATCCGGCTTAAGGGAAAGTTATCTCCCACAAAACTTTGAAGCTCTCAGTATCCGGTTTAAGAATTTCCGGTTCAAGAAGAGTTTATCTCTTGCAAAAAGTAAAAGGTTGTCAAAGAGGACCTGCTGCCCTGACGCGCAATTCAAACATGGGTATCCTGCCTTGGGGGCTCATCTTCATATGATCACTTGGGGGCTTCCTGTTCAAACATAGGTGTATTCACCAAAGAGAACATAGCGTTACTACCCTCTTGATGCAGCTATCAAGCCAATATTATCATAAGGGGCCAAAGAGAGTTTGTTGCACAGCACAACTCAAACATAGGCACCCGACGAGCACAGCTCAGAAGCATATCATGTGGGGGCTTTTGCTTATAAAACAGAGTTCCGATTATCCATTAAACCGGCTTATAAAGCCACAGTACAGCTTGGGAGCTTCACACCCAAGGGGCCGAAGAGAGTATTATTGCTAAAACCACAACTCAAACATAGGCACCCATTGAGCACAGCTCACAAAGTTACTTGGGGGCTCCTTGTGTAAAGTAACAAAGAGTTTGAAAGGACCCTTGTGATTGGGTATCGACCCACGGCTTGGAAGCCTGGTGTATTCACCTAAAACCCCGGGTTAACCTGCCTTCATCAAGTAAGCCACTCCTTTCCAGGTAATCCTGGCTTGACCAGCCGAACGTTTGATAGTTACTCTCATTAAGACCCTGAACTTGTCAAAGTTAAAACGACGATTGGTTAGTTGGATAACCATCTTAAAAGGCTTTGTCAAATGGTTTAACTCAGCGGCCTGGCAGCCCATGAAAAGCCTCAAATTTGGGCCTGGCAGCCCTTGAAAAGCCTCGACTACACGGTTTTATTTGCCTTTGTCAAGATTTTTCTCTTTTGATAAATTTTATGTTGAACCGGTGTCAATTGACCCGGCATGACTATTAGTCATCAAATTAACCCGATGTTCGTTAAACCCGGTCGACTTTCAACTACAAGTTGTCAGTACATAATCACTTATAATCCGGTGTTTATTGTCCCGGCCTGGCTTTGGACTATAAGTCGCCAGTATATATTTGGATTGCGCCATTGGAATCATGCGCTCATAAATCATTGGATTATATTATTCAAATCTTCAAATAGCCAACATGGATGGATTTATTATGGTTATCAATAATCAGTATTATGATCAAGGTTTTCAAAGTCGCTTTAGCGATGGATTGAAGGAATAGTCCCGAGATGTTGCAGGCTTACAACCCGACACTTGGGGGCTACATTATTTAAGTTGAGACTACATCAAATATGCAAGTCTCATGTCGCTGCAAGAATGCACCATGACACTTGGGGGCTAATGCAAAGTCATTTTTTGCTCATCTTATTGAAGACCCGACTCATCACATTATAATGAACCGGCCCTTGGAGGCTACCAATTGCTCCTGTCAACAATTCAAGGTACACAAATTTTCAGTTATCATGGAAGGGTCCACTGCTCAGTTGGTAAAGCACAAGGCTCTTAACCTTGTGGACATGGATTCAAGCCCCATGATGGGGGTTACATCATATGATGTTATTTTCATTGAAGTATATATCAAAGTCCCAGCTCAATATTGTCTTACTGAGCCGGCCCTTGGGGGCTACACGTTGCTGTTCAAAGTTTACATGATTATATTTACAAAGTCCCTGCTCATTATTGCATAATGACCCGGCCCTTGGGGGCTACACTGGTTGAAGTTTTTATGAATATAAGGCAATTTCAAGTCCCAGGTTGCTGCAATCATGACAACCCGGCACTTGGGGGCTACATATATGGAATATACAGTTTTTACTAGTGACTGGAATGAACAACATGGATTTCTTCAAAAAGTGGCAATATTGATATTAAAGCAAGTCTTAAGCCATCACTTTGTTCTGCTCAAGACTTGGGGGCTACAGATATTATATTATTATCGAAGAACTGTTTTCAAATTCTCTGTTTTGGGCAAACCAGATTGACCCGGCGTCACCAATCATTACGACCCTGTGTCTGCAACCCGGCGTCATCAATAATCATGAACCGGCTTTGGCAACAATCATGAACCGGCGTTAGGAACAATCATGAACCGGCGTTGGCAACAATCATGACCCAGAAGTATCAGTTTTTATAACCTGATAATGGTGGTAATCATAAACCGGCAAGTTCTACATTCTTAAACCGGCTGAAGATCAGATAAGTATTTCAAGGACCAATATTGTTTTCAAGCATTGGGAGCTGAATCAAAGGAGTTATTCTTCACAATATATTTTCTATGAGAAACCAATGTCAGCAAGTTGATTATGAAACTGGCCTATTAAACCGGATTTTCTAGAAGAAGGAAGTGACAAGGACTTAAGGATGATCAGGACCAGTTTAACATGGATAAATCCAAATTAAACTGGGGGCTAATGTCGGGGATATACCCCGCGGTATGACCCGGCCGGAGTCATAACCCAGCTGGGACTTGGTAAACCGGCGGATGGTAAACCGGCAGGTGTTAAGACAATGTTAAACCGGCAGACAATGTTAAACCGGCAGACAATGTTAAACCGGCAGACAATGTTAAACTGGCAGACGTTAAGAAGCCCAGGAAAGGAAGTCAAAATAGTTTAAGTCTTAGCCCGAGATGGACTCTACATGTAAACCACCCCTTCAACTTATATAAGGAGGGGCAGGACTCCCCAAAGAGGGAAAAGCAAGCAACAATCTCTAGGACTAGACACAACCAGAGGAAAGCCGGTTTATGGCGACTCCCTCGTGATGATAATGAGATCTAGCCTCAAACAGCATGTAGGGTTGTTACCGGATGATGTTTCCAGGGGCCCGAAGCTGTCTAAATCCTCGTCTTGTGTTGCGTCTCTTGATTCCTCTCAACCCCTCTCAAGCTACCACATAGATGCGTTGGCCTCACGACTAAGTCCTCACGCTAAGGACATCTGACGTGTTAATTCCACGACAGATACCACCTACACTCACAAGATCACTATCAGCGACCAAATAAAATCTATATGCATGTTATGCAACAAACAAATGCAGCAATCAAGTGCGACAAAACACTACTGTAGGATGCTGCTAACACGACACTACGATCAGAGACCCTTTGACGAAACTGTGTGCGATGCATTAATCACAAACGGGGATGTAAAAACCGTCAAAAAAGGTGCAAAACTTTTGCGATGGCAGAGTCATCAAACACGGTTTAGATTTTAGTTGCGTGTGCGATTTAGGGCACACGGTTAACCCGTTCGAACTGTTTGCAATGAGGCATAACAACAGAAACGGGTAGCCATATCAATGTGTGTGCGATATACGACATACAGTTCGCTCCGATGAATTGTTTGATATTAGGGAGTTTAACAGAAATGGTTAGCTAGATCAAGGTGTGTGTGATATAGGGCATACGGTTCACTCAGACGAACTATTTTCGATTAGCGAACACAACAGAAACGGTTCAACTTAACAAGATGTGTGTGATACGTGGCAAACATCCGAATCAACGGCGAGCAACCACGTGGTCAACCTTCTGCCATCAATAAATTTTGACCTTGTTTCTCGTCACATTGCAGATTACAATGCAATAAGTAATTGCAAATCTGTTCACACCTATCAAACTAATATGTGTTCACACTTAGCACCGGGCTATAAAAACTACCCACTCGAAAATTACTTCACAGTTCCTCTCCTCATCACCCACAAAACTGGTCTTTCCTGTCAAGTCGTTCCGCCCTGACCGGTAGGAGGAGTTTAGGGTGGACATGTAACCAGGGAGCAAAGACCAAGGCCGCGGAAGCACTAGAAAGGTCCCGCCACGAAGCCGCAGCCGCAGCAGAGATGTCCCGACGTGCCGCGGACCCCTCGAACAAGCACTCACAGGCACGCGAGGGCTCTCACAAGCGCATTCGCGGCGTCGGCTATCACGACAAGCCGGCGTTCCTGAATTCCTTCGCCGGCGACGACGACATTCTCGCTAGCGTCACTACGCAGTAGGAGATGGTCGATGGATTGATGAAGCTGCTCAAGATCAGCGATGCCTCGGTTGACAAGGCGACCGGCCTCGTCGAGCAACTCATGGGTGACAAGGCGAAGCTCCTCAAGTTGCTCGCCGAGAAGGAGGAGGAGGCCGCCGGCTGGAAGATGCTGCATGAGCTGAGCAGTGCCTCGGGGATGACGCTGAAAGCGGCTGTCGAGGAACTGATGGGTGGCTTGAGGAAGCTCCAGATCGAGCGCGAGCAGGAGGTGGATGAATCCGTGGCTGCTTTCTAGCAAAGTCGTGAGGAATTGAAGAAGGAGCAGGAGGATGTCGTCGCCTGGTGATCCATCGACGAGTATAGACAGTAGCGACCAAGATCGTTCTCTGCAATTTCCTTCTTCTCTTGCCCCTGTGTCTTCCAGGCTTTGCCGCATGTGGCATTTTAAATTATCCAGAATATGTAAGACAATTATTATCTGCGCCATTGTAAATTTGTCGTCGTATTATCCATTGCCATTTTATTTGTGGTCGTATTATCCGTTGCCCTATGTGGTGTTGGGGAACGTAGTAATTTCAAAAATTTTCCTACGATCACGCAAGACCATGGTGATGCATAGCAACGAGATGAGAGTGTTGTCTACGTACCCTCGTGAGACCAGCGAACGGAAGCGTTGACGCGTAGAGGAAGTAGTCGCACTTCTTCCCGATCCAACCGATCCAAGTACCGAACGTCGGCACCTCCGAAGTTCTGCACACGCTCAGCTCGATGACGCCCCTCGAACTCCGATCCAGCCGAGTGTTGAGGGAGAGTTTCACAAGACGACGGCGTGGTGGCGATGTTGATGTTCCACCGCGCAGGCTTCGCCTAAGCTCCGCAACGGTATATTCGAGGTGTAGTTTGGTGGAAGGGGCACCGCACACGGCTAAGGAACGATCTCAATGATCAACTTGTGTGCCATGGGGTGCCCCTGCCCCAGTATATAAAGGAGGGAAGGGAGGGCTGGCGGCCACCTATGGCTGCGCTGGAGTCCTACTCCCACCGGGTAGGATTCTCCCCCCAATCCTAGTCCAACTAGGGTTTGACCAAGGGAAAGGGAGAGAGGCGCCACCCCTTCTCCTAATCCTAATAGGACTAGGGAAGGGGAAGGCTGCGCCAGCATATGGCCCCTTTCTCTTTCCCACTAAGGCCCATCAAGGCCCATTGACCCCCGGGAGGTTCCGTAACCCGGTGCATCTCGTAAAATTCCCAATTTCACCCGGAGTGATTCCGAGTCCAAACATAGGCTTCCAATATATCAATCTTTATGTCTCGACCATTTCGAGACTCCTCGTCATGTCCGTGATCTCATCCGGACTCGAACAACCTTCGTACATCAATATCATATAAACTCATAATAACTGCCATCAAAGCGTTAAGCGTGCGGACCCTACGGGTTCGAGAACTATGTAGACATGACCGAGACACCTCTCGGTCAATAACCAATAGCGGGACCTGGATGCCCATATTGGTTCCTACATATTCTACGAAGATCTTTATCGGTCGACCGCATAACAACATACGTTGTTCCTTTGTCATCGGTATGTTACTTGCCCGAGATTCGATCGTCGGTATCCAATACCTAGTTCAATCTCGTTCTCGCAAGTCTCTTTTCTCGTTCCGTAATACATCATCTCACAACTAACACATTTAGTTGCAATGCTTGCAAGGCTTATGTGATGTGCATTACCGAGAGGGCGAGATACCTCTCCGACAATCGGAGTGACAAATCCTAATCTCGAAATATGCCAACCCAACATGTACCTTCGGAGACACCTGTAATGTACCTTTATAATCACCCGATTCGTTGTGACGTTTGGTAGCACCAAAAGTGTTCCTCGGGCAAACGGGAGTTGCATAATCTCATAGTCATAGGAACATGTATAAGTCATGAAGAAAAGCACTAGCAACAAACTATACGATCAAAAGCTATGCTAATGGAATGGGTCATGTCAATCGATCATTCAACCAATGATGTGATCCCATTAATCAAATAACAACTCCTTGTTCATGGTTAGGAAACATAACCATCTTTGATTAACGAGCTAGTCAAGTAGAGGCATACTAGTGACACTCTGTAGGTTTATGTATTCACACATGTATTATGTTTCCGGTTAATACAATTCTAGCATGAATAATAAACATTTATCATGATATAAGGAAATAAATAATAACATTTATTATTGCCTCTAGGGCATATTTCCTTGATCTCCCACTTGCACTAGAGTCAATAATCTAGATTACACAAGAATGATTCTAACACCCATGGAGTCTTGGTGCTGATCATGTTTTGCTCGTGGAAGAGGCTTAGTCAGCGGTCTGCGCAACATTCAGATCCGTATGTATCTTGCATATCTCTATGTCTCCCACCGACCAAATCCGGATGGAGTTGAGGCGTCTTTTGATGTGCTTGGTTCTCTTGTGAAATCTGGATTCCTTTGCCAAGGCAATTGCACCATATTGTCACAAAGATTTTCATTGGACCCGATACACTAGGTACAACACCTAGATCGGTTATGAACTCCTTCATCCAGACTCCTTCATTTGCTGCTTCCGAAGCAGCTATGTACTCAACTTCACATGTAGATCCCAAGCGACGCTTTGTTTGGAACTGCACCAACCGACAGCTCCACCGTTTAATGTAAATCGTATCCGGTTTGCGATTTAGAATCGTCCGGATCGGTGTCAAAGCTTGCATCGGCGTAACCGTTCTGACGAGCTCTTTGTCACCGCCATAAATGAGAAACATATCCTTAGTTCTTCTCAAGTACTTAAGGATGTTCTTGACCGCTGTCGATGATCCACTCTGGATTACTTTGGTACCGCTCCGCTAAACTTACAGAAGGCACACATCAGGTCAGTACACAGCATTGCATACATGATAGAGCCTATGGCTGAAGCATAGGAACATCTTTCATTTTTCTCTATCTTCTGCGGTGGTCGGGCATTGAGTCTTACTCAACTTCACACCTTGTAATACCGGCAAGAACCCTTTCTTTGCCTCGATCCATTTTGAACTTTTTCAAAACTTTATCAAGGTATGTGCTTTGTGAAAGTCCTATTAAGCGTCTTGATCTATCTCTATAGATCTTAATGCCCAATATGTAAGCAGCTTCACCGAGGTCTTTCATCGAAAACTCTTATTCAAGTATCCCTTTATGCTATCCAGAAATTCTATATCATTTCCGATCAATAATATGTCATCCACATATAATATCGAAATGCTCTGAGCTCCCACTCACTTTCTTGTAAATACAAAGCTTCTCCAAAAGTCTCAGATAAAACCAAATGCTTTGATCACACTATCAAAACGTTTATTCCAACTCCGAGAGGCTTGCACCAGTCCATAAATGGATCGCTGGAGCTTGCACACTTTGTTAGCTCCTTTGGATCGACAAAACCTTCTGGTTGCATCATATACAACTCTTCTTCCGAAATCCATTCAGAATGCAGTTTTAACATCCATTTGCCAAATTTCATAATCATAAAATGCGGCAATTGCTAACATGATTCGGACGGACTTAAGCATCGCTTCGGGTGAGAAGGTCTCATCGTAGTCAATCCCTTGAACTTGTCGAAAACCTTTTGCAACAAGTCGAGCTTTATAGACGATAACATTACCATCAGCGTCGGTCTTCTTCTTGAAGATCCATTTATTCTCAATTGCTTGCCGATCATCGGGCAAGTCAACCAAAGTCCACACTTTGTTCTCATACATGGATCCCATCTCAGATTTCATGGCCTCAAGCCATTTTGTGGAATCTGGGCTCACCATCGCTTCTTCATAGTTCGTAGGTTCATCATGTTCCAAAGAACATGACTTCCAAAATAGGATTACCGTACCACTCAGTGCGGATCTTGCTCTGTTGATCTCTGAAGTTCTGTAGAAACTTGATCTGAAGTTTCATGATCATCATCATTAGCTTCCTCCTATTTGGTGTAGGTGTCACGAAACTGTTTTCGTGATGTACTACTTCTCAATAAGGGAGTAGATACGATTATCTCATCAAGTTCTACTTTCCTCCCACTCACTTCTTTCGTGAGAAACTCTTTCTCCAAAAGTTTCCGAATTTAGCAACAAAAATCTTGCCTTCGGATCTGTGATAGAAGGTGTACCCAACTGTCTCCTTTGGGTATCCTATGAAGACACATTTCTCGATTTGGGTTCGAGCTTATCAGGTTGAAGCTTTTCACATAAGCATCGCAGCCCCAAACTTTCAAAACGACAACTTTGGTTTCTTGCCAAACCACAGTTCATAAGGCGTCGTCTCAACGGTTTAGATGGTGCCCTATTTAAAGTGAATGTAGCCGTCTCTAAAGCATAACCCCAAAACGATAGCGGTAAATCAGTAAGAGACATCATAGATCGCACCATATCTAATAAAGTACGATTACGACGTTCGGACACACCATTACGTTGTGGTGTTCTAGGTGGCGTAAGTTGCGAAACTATTCCGCATTGTTTCAAATGTAGGCCAAACTCGTAACTCAAATATTCTCCTCCACGATCAGATCGTAGAAACTTTATTTTCTTGTTACGATGATTTTCCACTTCACTCTGAAATTCTTTGAACTTTTCAAATGTTTCAGACTTGTGTTTCATTAAGTAGATATACCCATATCTGCTCAAATCATCTGTGAAGGTGAGAAAATAACGATATCCGCCACGAGCCTCAACATTCATTGGACCACATACATCGGTATGTATGATTTCCAATAAATCTGTTGCTCTCTCCATAGTTCCGAGAACGGTGTTTTAGTCATCTTGCCCATAAGGCACGGTTCGCAAGTGCCAAGTGATTCATAATCAAGTGACTCCAAAAGTCCATCGGATGGAGTTTCTTCATGCGCTTTACAATCGATATGACCTAAGCGGCGGTGCCACAAATAAGTTGCACCATCATTATCAACTCTGCATCTTTTGGTTTCAACATTATGAATATGTGTATCACTACTATCAAGATTAAGTAAAACAAACCATTCTTCAATGGTGCATGACCATAAAAGATATTATTCATATAAATAGAACAACCATTATTCTCTCGATTTAAATGAATAACCGTCTCGCATCAAACAAGATCCAGATATAATGTTCATGCTCAACGATGGTACTAAATAACAATTATTTAGGTCTAATACTAATCCCAAGGTAGATGTAGAGGTAGCGTGCCGATCGCGATCACATCGACTTTGGAACCATTTCCCACGCGCATCGTCACCTCGTCCTTAGCCAATCTTCGCAATCCGTAGCCCCTGCTTTGAGTTGCAAATATTAGCAATGAACCAGTATCAAATACCAGGTGCTCTGCGGTATTAGTAAGGTACACATCAATAACATGTATATCACATATACCTTTGTTAACCTTGCCATCCTTCTTATCCGCCAAATACTTGGGGCAGTTCCGCTTCGGTGACCAGCCTGCTTGCAATAGAAGCACTCGGTTTCAGGCTTAGGACCAGACTTGGGTTTCTCTCTTGATCAACAACTTGCTTGCCGCTCTTTTGAAGTTTCCTTTTCTTTCCTTTGCCCTTTTCTTGAAACTAGTGGTTTTGTTAACCATCAACACTTGATGCTCCTTTTGATTTCTACCTCCGCTGCTTTCAAAGATCGCGAAGAGCTCGGGCATTGTTTTGGTCATCCCTTGCATATTATAGTTCATCACGAAGCTCTTGTAGCTTGGTGGCGATGATTGGAGAATTACATCAATGACGCAATCATCCGGAAGATTAACTCCCGTTGAATCAAGTGATTGTTATATCCGGACATTACGAGTATATGCTCACTTGATGTAACCGTTCTCCTCCATCTTACAGCTATAGAACTTATTGGAGACTTCATATCTCTCAATCCGGGCATTCGCTTGGAATATTAACTTCAACTCTGGAACATCTCATATGCTCCATGGTGTTCAAAACGACATTGAAGTCCCGGTTCTAAGCCGTAAAGCATGGCACACTGAACTATAGAGTAGTCATCGACTTTGCTTTGCGGACGTTCACAACTTCTCGGCGCAGCCCTTGCACCAGGCCCGGCACCTAACGGTGCTTCCAGGGCGTAATTCTTCCGTGCAGCAATAAGGATAATCCTCAAATTACGGACCCAGTCCGTGTAATTGCTACCATCATCTTTCAACTTTGCTTTCTCAAGGAACGCATTAAAATTCAACGGAACAACAAAGACGAGCCATCTATCTACACATCATAGACAAGCAAGATACTATCGGTACTAAGTTCATGATAAATTTAAGTTCAATTAATCATATTACTTAAGAACTCCCACTTAGAAAAATATCCTCCAATTCTCTAAGTGATTGCGTGATCCATATCAACTACACCATGACCGATCATCACGTGTGATGGAGTAGTTTCAATGGTGAACATCAATATGTTGATCATATCTACTATATGATTCACGCCGACCTTCGGTCTCCGTGTTCCGAGGTCATATCTTATATGCATAGCTCGTCAAGTATAACCTGAGTATTCGCGTGTGCAACTGTTTTGCACCGTTGTATTTGAGCGTAGAGCCTATCACACCCGATCATCACGTGGTGTCTCAAAGACGAAGAACTTTCGCAAGCGGTGCATACTCAGGGAGAACACTTCTTGATAATTTAGTAAGGGATCATCTTATAATGCTACCGTCAATCAAAGCAAAATAAGATGCATAAAGGATTAACATCACATGCAATCAATATAAGTGATATGATATGGCCATCATCATCTTGTGCTTGTGATCTCCATCTCCGAAGCACCGTCATGATCACCATCGTCACCGGCGCGACACCTTGATCTCCATCGTAGCATCGTTGTCGTCTCGCCAACTATTGCTTCTACGACTATCGCTACTACTTAGTGATAAAGTAAAGCAATTACATGGCGTTGCATTTCATACAATAAGCGACAACCATATGGCTCTGCCGATTGCCGATAACTTCGGTTACAAAACATGATCATCTCATACAATAAAATATAGCATCACGTCTTGACCATATCACATCACAACATGCCCTGCAAAAACAAGTTAGGCGTCCTCTACTTTGTTGTTGCAAGTTTTACGTGGCTGCTACGGGCTGAGCAAGAACCGTTCTTACCTCGCATCAAAACCACAACGATACTTCGTCAAATAGACTCCGTTTAACCTTCTCAAGGACGGGCGTAGCCACACTCAGTTCAACTAAAGTGAGAGAGCAGACACCCGCCACCACCTTTAAGCAACGAGTGCTCACAGCGGTGAAACCAGTCTCGCGTAAGCGTCTGGCGTAATGTCGGTCCGGGCGCTTCATCTCACAATACCGCTGAACCAAAGTATGACATGCTTTGGTAGGTAGTATGACTTGTATCGCCCACAACTCACTTGTGTTCTACTCGTGCATATGACATCAACGCATAAAACCAGGCTCGATACCACTTTGTTGGGGAACGTAGTAATTTCAAAAATTTCCTACGATCACGCAAGACCATGGTGATGCATAGCAACGAGATGAGAGTGTTGTCTCGTACCCTCGTGAGACCAGCAGCGGAGCGTTGACGCAGCGTAGAGGAAGTAGTCGTACTTCTTCCCGATCCAACCGATCCAAGTACCGAGCGTCGGCACCTCCGAGTTCTGCACACGTTCAGCTCGATGGCGTCCCTCGAACTCCGATCCAGCCGAGTGTTGAGGAGAGTTTCGTCGACGACGGCGTGGTGACGATGTTGATGTTCCACCGCGCAGGGCTTCGCCTAAGCTCCGCAACGGTATATTCGAGGTGTAGTTTGGTGGAAGGGGCACCGCACACGGCTAAGGAACGATCTCAATGATCAACTTGTGTGCCATGGGGTGCCCCTGCCCTCAGATATAAAGGAGGGAAGGGAGGGCTGGCGGCCACCTATGGCTGTGCACAGGGAGTCCTACTCCCACCGGAGTAGGATTCCTCCCCAATCCTAGTCCAACTAGGGTTTGACCAAGGGAAAGGGAGAGAGGCGCCACCCCTTCTCCTAATCCTAATAGGACTAGGGAAGGGGAAGGCTGCGACCAGCATATGGCCCCTTTCTCTTTCCCACTAAGGCCCATCAAGGCCCATTGACCCCCGGGAGGTTCAGGTAACCCCGGTACTCGGTAAAATTCCCAATTTCACCCGGAGTGATTCCGAGTCAAACATAGGCTTCCAATATATCAATCTTTATGTCTCGACCATTTGAGACTCCTCGTCATGTCCGTGATCTCATCCGGGACTCAACAACCTTGGTACATCAATATCATATAAACTCATAATAACCATCATCGAAGCGTTAAGCGTGCGGACCCTACGGGTTCGAGAACTATGTAGACATGACCGAGACACCTCTCGGTCAATAACCAATAGCGGGACCTGGATGCCCATATTGGTTCCTACATATTCTCGAAGATCTTTATCGGTCGGACCGCATAACAACATCGTTGTTCCCTTTGTCATCGGTATGTTACTTGCCCGAGATTCGATCGTCGGTATCCAATACCTAGTTCAATCTCAGTTCTTGGCAAGTCTCTTTTCTCGTTCCGTAATACATCATCTCACAACTAACACATTTAGTTGCAATGCTTGCAAGGCTTATGTGATGTGCATTACCGAGAGGGCCCAGAGATACCTCTCCGACAATCGGAGTGACAAATCCTAATCTCGAAATATGCCAACCCAACATGTACCTTCGGAGACACCTGTAATGTACCTTTATAATCACCCGATTCGTTGTGACGTTTGGTAGCACCAAAGTGTTCCTCGGGCAAGCGGGAGTTGCATAATCTCATAGTCATAGGAACATGTATAAGTCATGAAGGAAAGCACTAGCAACAAACTATACGATCAGGTGCTATGCTAATGGAATGGGTCATGTCAATCAGATCATTCAACCAATGATGTGATCCCATTAATCAAATAACAACTCCTTGTTCATGGTTAGGAAACATAACCATCTTTGATTAACGAGCTAGTCAAGTAGAGGCATACTAGTGACACTCTGTAGGTTTATGTATTCACACATGTATTATGTTTCCGGTTAATACAATTCTAGCATGAATAATAAACATTTATCATGATATAAGGAAATAAATAATAACATTTATTATTGCCTCTAGGGCATATTTCCTTCATGTGGCAATTTAAATTAGGGCGGAATACGAGTTGAAAACACGAACAAAGCAAATGCTGCCATGGGATCACAAGCAAACACCCTCCGTCTAGGTGCTTTATTTAACCCATTAATGGAGAAGTTCTGAGTGAGGCGAGCGGTGGCTGGTACATGGAGGTCAAAGAGCTCGCTTCCCGGTGAGCACGGGCGGCCATGCTGCTCGCACGTGTCCCGTCGAGCATGCGAGGTGGACAGGATGCACGCGTCCCGTTGAGCTTGCGCAGCGGACTGCCCGCACGCGTCCCGTCAAGCCTGCACGGTGGACTTCTCGCGCTTGTCCTGTCTAATCAAACAGCTGCACGCACGACACCGAGTATGGTTAAATTTTGACACGGTTAATATAATACAATCGTTTGTGATATTAACGTGTCAGCTTTTTGTTTCAAAAAGGACTTTGTTGGCTACTAATGTGTGCGCCTCTTCTCAAACTAGACGATTTTTTTACCACGGCATATATGTGCCATGTCATGAAACCATGCCAAGTTTCATGTTTTTTGGGTGAGTTTTTGATTTACTGAGATTTAAAAACCGATATTCTCAATGTTTCAGGACGACAACAAGTTTGTAATTCATTCCCATTCCTTAAATGAGACCTAAACATGCACCCAATGACACATGTACGATTTCCCACCAATTTTGCTTCACTAGAGCATGTGCTTGTAGTTCAAATTTGAATTCTGTACTACATTAAATGCATAGAAAACTTAGTAATTTGTAATATATACAATGGCCAAACGAACCCTGAACAGTTTCAAATTTCAGCCCGACACTCCTGTTATTCTATGTTGCCTGTAGAAAACAAAGTTCAAGGCGAGAAGAGGCAGTGATTATCGTTTCGCCCATAAGATGGGCATGTTTCCCTACCGGAACCACGAGGGTTGCGATAGGCTCCGGTTTGTAAGAGGCTTGTAATATAGCTTCGCCCAAATTTGACAATTATATGTACCATGTAGTGACACCATGACAAGTTTCATGATTTCATGGTGAGTTTTGGATTTACAGAGATTTAAAAACCGAGATTCGCAATGTTTGTGGCCAAGCCAGGACGGCGAGACGGTTGAATTCATTCCCATTCGTTACATGGGACCTAAACATGCAACCCAAGGAAGCATGTATGTTTTTTATAGCCGTTTTGGTGCACTGGAGCATGTATTTGAGTCCTGATTTGAATTACGGACATTAAATGCCTAGAAAACTCAATTAATTAATAAAAAAGGTCAAACGAACCCTGAATAATTTCAAAGTTCAGAGCGGATCTCCCATTGTTCCGTGTCGCATGTAGAAGAAGATACGAGGCTAGAAGAGGGAGCGATTATCGTTTGGCCCACAAGGGGACACGTTTCCCTATCGAAACCACGAGGGTTCTTGCGACAGGCTCCGGTTGGTAAGAGGTTTGTAATAAAGCTTGGCCCAAATTGGGAATGTTTTTACCACAACATATATGTGCCATGACGTGACACCATGCCACCTTTGATGACTTTCTGGTGAGTTTTGGATTTATGGGGATTTAAAAACCGAGATTCGAAATGTTTGAGGACGAGCTAGGACACCGGTACGGTTGTAATTCGTTCCCATTCCTGGCATGGGACCTAAACATGCACCCACGGACACATCTATAATTTTTCAAGCCATTTTGGTGAACTGGAGCATGTATTTGTAGTTCAGATTTGAATTATGGACATTAAATGCCTAGGAAACTCAATTAGTGTATAAAAAGGCCAAACGAACCCTGTATACGTTTAAAATTTCAGCACGGATATCATGTCGTTCCATGCTGCCCGTGGAAGAAAATACAAGGCGAAAAGAGGCGGTGATTATGCTTCGCCCACAAGGGGAACACGTTTCCCTATCGGAACCACGAGGCTTCTTTGAGAGAAGATCCGGTTTGTAAGAGATTTGTAATAAATCTTGGCCCAAATTGTACAATGTTTTTACCATGACATATATGTGCCATGACGTGACACCATGCCACCTTTGATGACTTTCTGGTGAATTTAGGATTTATGGGGATTTAAAAACCGAGATTCCAAATGTTTGAGGACGAGCCAGGACGCGGGTACGGTTGTAATTCGTTCCCATTCCTGGCATGGGACCTAAACATGCACCCAAGGACACATGTATAAATTTTCTAGCCATTTTGGTGAACTAGAGCATGTATTTGAAGTTTGGATTTGAATTATGGACATTAAATGCCTAGGAAACTCAATTAGTGTATAAAATGGCCAAACGAACCCTGAATAAGTTTAAATTTCAGAATGGTTATCATGTCATTCCATGTTGCCCGTGGAAGAAAATACAAGGCGAAAAGAGGCAGTGATTACGTTTCGTCCACAAGGGGAACATGTTTCCCTATCGGAACCACGAGGCTTCTTTGAGAGAAGCACCGGTTTCTAAGAGGTGTGTAATAAAGTTTGGCCCAAATTGGACAATGTTTTTACCATGACATATATGTGCCATGACGTGACACCATGCCACCTTTGATGACTTTCTGGTGAGTTTAGGATTTACGGGGATTTAAAACCGAGATTCCAAATGTTTTTGAGGACGAGCCAAGACGCGGGTACGGTTGTAATTTGTTCCCATTCCTAGCATGGGACCTAAACATGCACCCAAGGACACATGTATAAATTTTCTAGCCATATTGGTGAACTGGAGCATGTATTTGAAGTTCATATTTGAATTATGGACATTAAATGCCTAGGAAACTCAATTAGTGTATAAAAAGGCCAAACGAACCCTGAATAAGTTTAAACTTCAGCACAGATATCCTATCGTTCCATGTTGCCCATAGAAGAAAATACAAAGCGAAAAGAGGCAGTGATTACGTTTTTCCCACAAGGGGGACATGTTTCCCTATCGGAACCACGAGGCTTCTTTGAGAGAAGCTCCAATTTGTAAGAGGCTTTTAATAAAACTTGCGCCAAAGTGGACGAAAAAAACTCCTCGACATATATGTGCCATGTCGTGACACCATGCCTGGTTTCACGATTTTTGGCTTAGTTTTGGATTTACGGCGATTTAAAATCCGAGATTCTTCTCATGAAATGTTTTCAAATATCAGACGGTTCACTCACGAAAGCCGTGTGCCTACCAAACCATGGCCGATGCCCCAATCCCCCTGCTGCGCGCGCGATCTGAGTCGTGCGCTCTTATTGGCCAGAACCCAAACCCCGCGGATCGTACTTGTGTACCGTTGGATGCTCCCAGATCGAATGACAACCCTGAGCCCGTTCGACAGCACATGCAGTACATGGGTAAGCACTGTGCGCATGCGTCGTGCTAGCTCACGCTTCCTTCTCTACTAGGTTTTCTAACCAAGCTACCATTTCTCGCCACTCGTCTCATCGATTTCCCGCCTCTTCTCCCATTGTTTTCCCGCTACCAGTGTCACTGCTCATTGAAGGCTAGCGGCGATACACCGGCCATGTAAAATATCCCACATAGTTTCTAAAAGCACAAATGTGTGAGATAGGTGGGAGTAGGTCCCATAGGGTGACCAGCGTGAAAGGCCTTAATGGCAAGGATGCAATTCTTATCAGCAAGGGCTGGCATCCCATCCGCTAGCCTAGTCGAATAGAACGCAGAAGTTAAGCGTGCTCGGGCTGGAGTAGTCCAAGGATGGGTGACCTGGTGGGAAGTTGCATATCTCAAGCTTCATTTAAATGCCATGACACGGTCATTACAGAGATATATTAAATCTCTATAGTGACCTATCATGGCAATTATATAAACCTTGGGACTTGTTTTGCTAATTTGTAGACTATGTTTTTATGGGTTATTTTTTGCTCTAAAAAATTAAAGAATGATTGACTTGACCTGTCATGGCGATTATATAAATTTACTATGTTTTTATGGATCATTTTTTCCTTTAAAAATTAAAGAATGATTGACTTGACATATCATGGCGATTATATAAACCTTTTTCAGGTTGTGTGCAGGGTATAGGGGGCAGGGTGTTCTTCTCGAGCATGACTCGCTTGTGCGGCTTATAGACGCGACACATATCTGTGGGCTGCCCGAGGTATATATATTATCCTTTATCGACAATTCGGGGGGCCCACACAATCTATCATTTAGACCCAACAACAAGAAGGGTTTGACCATGATGGTTTCCTATTGATACTAGCTAGTAAGGTACACGTGCATTGCACGCATGAGATTTGGTAACCAAATTATGAAGAAATGCCAAACTATAGCATGTAAGCTTTGAGTCATATATGCATGATGTAGATGTTTGTTTAATTCTTTTAGTTTATCTGATCCAAATCAATTAGTTTTATAAATAAATCTATTTTAAGATTCATGGATTTGTGCATTGTAAAGCACAAAGTAAAAACAAAAAGTGACAACTCATTTAGAAAAAAAAATTGGGCAATTAAGATATGGAAGATTCTAGAGAACAAAGGAGAAGTGCTTGTGTTTTGAGGTTTGTGCATTATGCTTAAGTTCAACCATGGAGTCTTCTAGATTGTACATGTGGCAGAATCTGGTGGAATGTAGATGATATCCAACGGCCAGTAGTACTCGGATTTGCCATCTCTGTACCGTCAGATTGGCTTTATCCAACGACCAACTTTCAAAGTTATTCGCACACTATATAGGGGTATAGATATAGATGTGTCCCATGCTAGACCAAATAAAGTTTGAGCGCATGCATGGGACGACCCCGCCCCCCTGATGCCGCCTCAAAGTTGGGAATTGGGAAACTGACATCGTGCGTATTTAACCAGGCTTGGGGTCGGGTACGGTGTTCGGTTTGTAATGTAGTTAGTGGCCCATCAAAGTTGTGCATTTGGGATTTAAACACATCACACACCACCATACCCATACATATTTTCGGGCTGCATGCAGTGTATATGGGGTCTTCCGATCGACCACGTCTCCCTTGTGCGTTTTTGTGACAACACGCATATCTATGGGCTCCCTAAGTGTATATATATCATCCCTTTGACCGATAATTAGGGGTATGTGTTGGCCATGAATGGATTCATCCTAGTTCGTGTTAGGGCCGGTCACCGTCACATGTCGCTCAACCAAAGCTTGAGCTCATGCGTTGTCAGGATTCCCTCCCACATGCTCGGATTGCTGGGTTCGACCTACATCATACCCTGCGTATCTCGTCCTTAACTACCTTGCCTTCATGGTTGGTGTCTTTATCAAGAGGTAGGCGCCACATCTAAATTGTACATTATTATATATTAAAAACACACATCACCCCTTCCCAACGTTGTCAGGACCCCGATTCCAAGTCACATCGATCTAGCCGGTAACACCTCATATCACTTTGCGGCCTCACACACGGTATTCCCACGGGTGTCGCCTTACCATGGCCCGGGACCGTTTGCGCCTTTTGGCTCACGTATATGATAGTGTCGCTAGCATCCATATGACAGAGAACCCGGGCCGACATGGCTAGTCGTGAACCCAAAGTGGCACTAACCCATGGGGACAGGCATACATGAATCAACTTCGAGCATGTCGGTCAGCAGCGTGTGAATCCGGGCTGTAGCACTGGGCTAACAGGACTCCGGGAACCCGGGCTATAGCAGGCTAGGCAGGACTCCGGATGTCACCCCGTGACATTTCCCCGTAGGAACAGACACAGGAACGAAGTGAATCACATGCCGGCCAGTCAAGTGTTCCGGAGCAGTAGTGATGGGCTAGCAGGACTCCGGTGAACCGGGCTGTAGCGGACTACTATGGCTCAAGGAAGCACTAGACTACATTTCCCCATAAGAGAGGCTGCCAAGGATAAACAACTAGATTGTCGGATCCCACACATACCAACCATTTCAAACATACACACAATATGCTCGATATGTGTAAATACAACATGGCATCACAACATAACACTACGATTCAAGTATTTATTCATTAGGCTCCGAAGAGCGAGATATTACACACATGGGTCTCATGACCCAACATCCAGAGCATACAAATCAAAGCACATGTGGAAGCTTAACATGTCTAAGTACAGACATCTACAAAAGAAAAAGGCTTAGAAGCCTGACTATCTACCAGATCCTGCCGAGGGCACAAGATCATAGCTGAGGTATCAAGCTAAACGTCGAAGTCCATGCGGAACTACTAGCGAGACTGACATCTCTCTGCAAAAACATAAAATAGGCAAACGTGAGTACAAATGTACCAAGCAAGACTTACATCAGAACTAACTACATATGCATCGATATCAATAAAGTGGGGTGGTGGAGTTTGACTGCAGCAAGCCAGCTGTGACTCGGTGGCTATCCTGAACTACGAATGCAAGTAACTCTTTTGAGGTGGCGCACACGAGTCCACATATTCACCATATCAATACACCACTATGGTTCCACTCCCATCTCCCTACGAGAAGGCCATCCATAGCACTCACGCTTATCTTGCGTATTTTAGATTATCCACTTTCACTTGTCTAAGAACTGATATAGGCAACCCAGAAGTCCTTTACCGTGGACACGGCTATTCGAATAGATCATTTATAACCCTGCAGGGTTGTACTTCTTCACACACGCTCTCGCCACTTACCACCATGTACACGTCGTGTATCTCGGCAACCTTCAAGCGAAGCTCATGTAGGGAGTCGGCCACGACGACTAACCACACAAGTCTCTAGTCTAGGTTTATCGCCTATTCGGGTTCCATCCGCGAGGAGATCCGGCCGGAGTTTCGCTCACAACCACAAACGATGTGTGCAGGGTTCCCAAGACACCAAACGGGCGCTCGGTACACCAGGCCATGGTGTATCTACCGCATCATAGCCCACCCCTAGGGTCAGCACTACACACGGCCTCCAACACATATCCTACAAACACCAGAAACTGGTTGCAACTCCTGGACAGAGGGAAAGGGCAGTTAATAAGTCGAGAGGGTCCATTGGTTTCGGGCCCAATGCGTGGTAGTAACTGTTTCATGGATCACAAACACAGAACTCAGTTCCTGAGGACGACTGCAATGAGACAACCCACCATGTACTCTCACCGCTACCTTTACCAAATCGTGTTCACACACCTAGCTCTCAACAGTAGGACATGTTCACACACCTCCGATTCATCCCGGATTTATCAGACCTGACACAACTCTAAGCAATAGCAGGCACGACAAACAAGCATGAATGAGTAGGCACATCAGGGCTCAAACAACTCCTACTCATGCTACTGGGTTTCATCTATTTATTGTGGCAATGACAGGTCATGCAGAGGATAAGGGGTTCAACTACCGCAGCAAGTAACAGATGATTTGTTGTTGTCCTAATGCAGTAAAAGAGAGCAGGAGCGAGAGAGTGGGATTGTATCGGAATGAACAAGGGGGGTTTGCTTGCCTGGCACTTCTGAAGATAGTATAACTCTTCATCGGTGTCATCGATCTCATCGTCTGAATACGTCTATCGAGAGGGGACAACCACCGGCAACAGAGAGGAAACACAATCAATGCAATGCACAATATGATGCATGATCATGACATGGCAATATGCTGTGGTTTGAGCTAATGCAACTAGCAGCAGGTTAAATGAAGTTGGTTTGAACCCTAGGTTCAAATTCAAACTCCATATGTGAAGGTTCAAATGCCATTAAAAGATTTGTCCTAAACAGCAGCCCTAAGTTGCTCTATCATGCATGAAAATATTACAGATGGATAGATTGGATTTTTCTGATCATTTTTCATATATAATTTATTTCATTTGGAGTTACGGTTGATTTTCTATGATTTTTAGAAGTTTTGGCTATTTTCTGGAATTTCCTGAATAAACTTAAATCCAGAAAATGCTTTACTGCGTCAGCATTGCATAGGTGTGACGTCAGCAGGTCAACTGGGTCGGCCAGGTCAAACCTGACCTGTGGGACCCATACGTCAGTGTCTCAGGCTGGTTTGGGTGCATGACAGGTGGGACCGGTCAACGTGGACTTGACCAAAGTCAAAGCTAACACGTGGGGTCCACACAGATTAGTACTAATCTTAACAAAAAATTAGACTAACCTAATTATGCTCGGGGACCCACATGTCATTGACACAGGTAATAACTAAACATAATTAGCACCTAAACTAATGGTGCCACGTCAGCCATCGGCGTTTAACCACCGGCGACGACAGACCGCGGCGGTGCCCGCATCGGGTTTGCTCTACGGCCACCGTTCGACGAGCGGTTTGTGGCTACGAGTTCTTTGGCGCTATGCGTGCGTCGATGGTGCTCACAACCACGGAGATGGCCCAGAACGATGGGGGTGATGGCAAGTGCGGCGGCCGGCGTTCAGGCATCGAACGAATCGAGGGTGCAGGGCATGGCAGGAGCCGCAGTTAGGCGCGTTGGACTCATGGGGGTGTGGTGAGCTCAGTGGTAAGCTCGGACGCGTGCTTGCACGGTCATAGCCACGGTGGCGACATGGCCGGCGGTGAGGAGCAATCGGCTCTGATGGCCATGCTGGCTAGAAGGCGCGGGCGAGCATGGGAAGAGAGGGGAAAGAGGCAGGGGCTCACGGCAAATCCAGTAGAGGCAACGGCGAGGCCGGGGAGGGACTGGAGCTCGCAAATCCCTAAAGAGTTCGCCGGCGGCCGGAGGTTGGGGATGAGCTCGGGGAAGACGCTACAGGGCTCCCGCGGTCGAATGGGTTGGTGTAGAAGACGCAGAAGGCGATGGCGGTTCCTCTGGACCCATCGGGGAGGCACGGGATGGACGGTGGCCACGATAAATTGCGTCGGTGATGACGAGCTCCGCTCGGGTGTTCTCGGGAGAGGGAGCAGAGGGCGTGGGAGAGGTCAGAGAGTGAGGGAGAGGAGCGAGGGGCCACAGGGCGTCACCGTGGCGTTGCTAGAAGGCCCGGGGAGGAAGCAGGAGGTGGCTGGGGGTGGCTGCTGGCGACACGCCTCGCCATCTTGGCGAGAGGTTGAAGACGACCGCTTCAGGCCAGTGGGCTGGGCCGCCAGCTTGAACTGGGCCAGGTGGGCTGCCAGGTGGACGCCAGGTAAGTCTCTCTCTCTCTCTCTTTCTGTTTTCTATTTTTCTGTAATCTTTATGGATTTATTAAAAATACTTAGACTCTTCCAAAAATCATGAAACTACTCATGATCACTGTTGGGAATATATCCTACAGTAAACATTTTAGTTTATGATTATTTGAGCATTTAAAATATTTAATAGCATTTAAATGCCCAAATGCAAATAGAGTATGATTTAATCCAGAGCCCAAATATGTCATGGAAAAATGTGCATCACCTCTGGTTACTGTTTCTAGCATTTCCAAGAATGATGAACATTTTTGAAAGCCATTTGGATTTACTGGAAATATTTTGGTTGAACCTAGTGAATTCCTTTAATGCTAGGGTTTAGGCAATCCCCATTTCAGGTTTCTTTCAAAGTTTAAACATGATGCACACATGAAGTAGCCTAGTGCAATGCCAGAAGCTAGGGATGTGACAACTCACCCCCACTAAACAAGAATCTCATCCCGAGATTCAAGTCGTGAGGTGAGAAGATAGAGGGACACAAGCTAACACATTCTTCACGATCCATATGTCTTTCTCGAGGATGTTGATTTGATAACTCAAGTCGATCTTGACGTCTTTGCTTTCGAGATCTTCATCCAACACGAGGACAAAAGAGTGAGACATGTCTACATGGATGGATCATCCTAATGATCACAAGATCAACTCACGGAATGAGACGTAGAAACATCTCTCGAGCTGAGACACGGAACATACATCCAAAGGGACGAAGTGAAGCGGATGACGAAGGTTCACTAGGTAGACAACAATTTCACACTTAAGGAGGTGGTGATCGGTTGTCAACTTAGCGAGGAGTTGATTTTCCATGATACCATAACGAGACATCTTAGAGGGGGTGACTCGTGGAGTTATCCCTTGAGTGGCAAAAAGAATTACTTTCGATATAGAAATCATTGAAACTCTCTAAACCAGCCCAAGGAAAATCACAAACGACCGTGTGAAGGAGCTTGAAGAAATGGCATACTCATACTAGAATGGATGATGTGGACTACCTTGTTGAAGACAACGCGATGGATGATTTTGCTTATCATCGGAAATGGATGGGACCCATGGTAGGACCACTGTTGAAGGCGATTGTCTTTGCGATGTTTGGTTATAAGAGAATGTTGCTCTTCAGAAAACGCGTATAGTGGCCTTCGTCGATGGGACAAACGCTCCAGTGTATGCGTTACAAGGCAACTAGCATTTTGTCATGGAAGTTCGTGAAAGAATG